>APFE030968285.1:22145-121400 GCA_000404065.3 Pinus taeda | reverse complement strand
AGGGCAGCAGGAGGAGAAGTTAGCTCCTCAAGCCAACAGAGGGAAGGTGAAAAGAGCATCAAGCAGCAGTTCAAGGATATCAAGAATAGAAATGAACCCATAAGGCTGCAATTGTATAATCATTTGTTGAAAATGGCTCCCACTAACCAGCAAAGACTCATGTCTGCTTACGATGTACATGAGGGAAAAATGATAATGAGCCATTTCACACCAGCCGTGCAGCAACCACAGTCAGCTTCCGATTACATCAGGACCAACCTTGAGGTCCTGGCCAAGGACATCCACCCAATGGATCAGATCTAATTACACAAACAAATGGGTGAGATGGTGTATGCCTCCTGGCAGACAAAACATTAGTAAACTACAGGCTAGAAAATAACCTAAATAATACAACTGCACAACTTGAGTTGGAAAGGGCATCCTCTCAAGCAAAGGACAACAGGATCAAAGCGTTGGAGGACATCATAATAGAGCTTGGGCATGATCCTAAGGATGTCAAAGCAGTGCAGGAGCTGTTGAAACTAAGAGATGCTGATATGGCAGCATTAAAGAAGATGATCAAAATCCCAACAACTCTTCATCCCCAAACTGAAGAGGTTGCCCAGCTAAGACAAGACAAGGATGCAGCAGCTATGCTGGTAACACTATACAAACAACTCATCCAGACACAAGAGAAGCTGGAGGAATCAGAGGCTGCACTTCAGGCAACATTACAGTAAAAAGAGGCAGGACAAACTTCACAACCTCCCCCAGAAACAATTAATCTGGAGGAAGCTCCTCAAACCACTGCCCCTCCCAGTCAGCAGACACAGCAAGCAGCACCCTCCACCTCAGCACCAACAACAGAGCAGGCTGAAAGCCTTGATATGCAGAAGCTGAGAAATGAAATTCAAGTCTTGGAGGCCCAAATTTCAAAGTTGAATCAGGCCAAAGAAACTCTGACTAAGATCAATGAAAATATGATAAATCCAAGAAAAATGTGGCTGAGAGAGAAAGAGAGGTAAAGGCTCTCAAAAAGAGAATAAGTGAGCTAGAAAAGGAGCTCACACTAGACAAAGTAACAACTAAGCTCAAGAGAATCCTATGGGCCAATATTGGCCAATCCATCACAGACCAGTGGGAATACATTGAGGCCATTCATGAGCAAGTGGGGCTCATTGGAAAAGCACACAGGGAAATCCAAAGGGCAAGGGCATCTCTAGGCAGCATGCCTGAGGTTGCCACCAGAATGATAAATGTGCTTAACTATAGGACAAACTCTCAGCTGGTCAAAATGGGAATTGCCAACAGGACTGAGACCATTTCAATGGTCAAAAGGGTCCTGACACTAAGAAACCTGGTACAGACCTTAGAAAGAAGAAGCCAGGATATGCAGGCAGACATCGATAAATTCCAGGACAAGTTCATGGCATTGCAAAACAAAGGCCTTCCTAGCTTGATGGAGCCCTCAGGAAGGCTACTTTCACATGAAAAATATGCCAAGAGGGTCAACACCTTTGCTACCAATCAGATTGCAGAAAGGGCCAGCACATCAGCAGAAATAGTACCAGCATCAGGACAGACCCTTTTCAACAGGGTGGAGAGCTTATTCTTCATTATGAATGAAATTACTCACTTGTTTGATGAGCCTCCCAATTTTTATAAGTATACAGAGGCAGATGAGACCATACAGTCAATTTTGAGGCATCAATTGCCTACATAGGAAGTCTGGAATAGTTTGATACAATTACTGCTAAACCAAAGCCAGTAATTATGTTTTTTCCTTTTGAAATATTTAAATTGTCATGCATAGGAAAATAAGGATATATCAGCATATATGCAGAGAGAGGCTGAGCCAACTCAGCACAACCATTCGACCACCACAGCAGCACTATCAGTCACAGGTGACAGGGCCGAAAAGCTACAGAAGGACAGAGTTGCACAGACACGTCATTCAGCAGTTATAACAAAGCATTCAACCGACTCAGTGAGCTCCAAAGGTCGAAATCTTCTGACAGAAGTAAAAGAGCATTTATGTTGTATTAAAGGCTGCAATAACTTCTTATCTACTATTTCTGTACGAGTTAAAGAAGATATTTTATTTCTCAGATGACTCAATGCCTGAGATATTTTGTATGAAACACTTCTATATATTCCCCCCCGCATGAGTTAGCAGGGGTTGGATGTTGGATATTATTGATATCTATTCTATTGTTCTTTACTGTAAACTCTCAGAGAAGTAATACAAAAGATGATGGAATTTCCAAAGCTCTGTGTTGCTTGATGCATTGTGGTGTTTAGCTGAAAGTTACAGGATTCTTGTGTATTTCATGGCACAATAAGTTTTTCTTATAACTCTTTGTTATGTGTTTTGTTATCTTTCATATCTCTTATGTTCCTGTGCTTTATAGTTAATGGCAAAGAAAAAGAATAGTTCCAGGATTTAATCACTGATTACCCTGAACTCAATCTAAGCTATTATAAATGTTTTCTTCAGTTATAGTAAAGAAGGTGTAATTCTTAATTGCTACCCTTTTACGCTATATCTTTCACAGGGATTATTGTTTCAGGAATTCAAGTTTTGCTCCTGAGGAATATATCTCTTTCTCACACCCCAGCTTAGTGGAAAATTCTTAATTGCTTTTCACTGGTTTTTTACATTCCACCATCATAATTTCAAGTTGTTTCATGAAATATCCAAATGGCCCTGTAACTCTGGTTGCTCGTACTCAAGATTTCAAGAAACCAATAGCCACAGACTCCATTGCTCAATGGACTAACATTATCTGCAGATCACCACTTTAAGTACAGAAAGACATCCTTCCAACCAAACATAAACCAAAACCCATACTTCATAACTAGCCTAAAATCTCCACAGAACAGAGACAAACCTTAAAGAGAGAGCCCTCTCTGATTATAGTTGGGCTAGAAGCTGTAATCCAAAGATTGGTTAGTGGTTACCTCGGCCGTATTCCCTTGGGAGTCATAGGGAACAACCTGGGTGTTAACACATACTACACTGACAAAACCTAAAATCCATCACAAAAGTACTACGACCTTGCTCCTTCATATATTTTTTGTTGTAATCCTTTGACTCTCTGACCTAGCTACCTAGATTTTCTCCCTTATCCAGTATTAAAACCCTAAATTTTCCGAAACATACCTGATCCTAGCTATCTAACCTAAAATCCCTTACATCTCAGTCATCCGTTGGCTGTGAATTCATAGAGAGATCTCTCTCTAGTTTGGTAGGGCTAGCTACCAAACTAAAATCTTGGTTTTTGGTTACCTTTATCTATTCCTCTTAGCATGGGACATTGTGGGGGATAACAGAATGATTGTCCAAGAATTTTTGTAGATCTTGATAAATATATTATTTCGATGTTTGAACCTCTAGTGAACATAATTGTGCAGTTACGCCGCTTTGTTATTTCTTTATAAGCTTTGTCATGTCATTAGTGTTTATTATATTTCTTGGTTTCCCTACGATACCCGTTAATTTAACTTCCTTTCGTGCCTAAAAAAATTTCAAGAAACGTTCTTGAAAATTGAAATATGTCATCCCCAAAGATTGTAACCATTGGACTCCTATTACAACATCAACACCACTCATTGTAATGGAAATCATTGGACTATTCAATACATATTATCCCATGGTTAGCTTGATATTATGGAACTTTCCAGAAAAAAATTATAGTTCCTCCATTTGCAACTGTCACTTGACACTCGAGTGCTAGATATAGGAAGAAATTCAATTCCTTGGCTATCTTGCAATAAATAAAATTATGGGCACCACCTAAATCAATCAACACTATTACCTTTTTCTTCCTGATATATTCTTTTATCTTGAGAGTTTGAGGAGTGGTAATTCCTACCAACTCATTAAAATATACAATTGGATTCATTTATTCTTTCTCTGGGGTTGGTTACTGGTGTATATCCTCCTCTTTTGATATTTCTTATGCCCTTTCTCCCTCCTCTTCACAATCTATGTAGAATAATTTATTATCAACACACTTATGACCTTTAATGTATTTTCTATCACAATTGTAAAAAGGCCATTTTGCTCTTTTTTCCTCTAATTGTTGTGGTGTCAACCTTGTAGGTTGTGGAAAAATAGGAGCACCAACACTTCCATCTTTATAGTTGTGAGTGGTATACTTCCTTGTTGCCATAATTTTGCTTTCAATTTTTCTTGCCACCCTAAATGCCTTCTCCAATGAATTAGGTTCCAATAGGCGAACCTCATTTTGGATGTTTTATTTTAAAGTCCCTATGAAGACATCAATCCTATGCTCCTCTAGAATATCGATTACCCTAATATTCAATTTTTGGAAGTCTTCAATGTGATCCGCCAGTGAACCCTTTTGCTTGAGATTTATCAATTGGCTAAAGTAGGTGTTTCTCTTTGTATCTTCATAATGTGATTGTTAATCTAGGTTTTCATTAATGTCAATAGTTGATCGTTGATATAGAAATGAATGGATGGTAAATATTCTTGAAGATGTCAGAGGATGACTACAACTCTTGGTGATCCTAATAATGAAGACTACATAATGATGATGACCCTATATTGTAGAAGATAAGGTGACGAAGAAGGCAATCAGGGACATGATGGTGTCCCTACATTGAAGAAGGCAAGCATGATGACGACATGTTGACCCTATGAAGTAGAAGGAAAAACAATGAAGAAATCCATCCATGAAGAAGAAGCCCATCCATGAAAGAATATTGTTGTCCTATATTTCTGCACTCATACAGGACCAGTCACATTAGAGATTATTTTTCACCTCCTTAGAGGCATAATCTCACCATGAGACCTTCCCCATCTTAAAGAGCTTAATTTTTCCTTTCCAATGAGCTATTACTAAGCCTAAAACTCCAAGTGGTTTGAAAATTATGAATTTTACAAGTTAAATTATTAATTCTAGACATGGAGTTGACCTGAGCAAGCCTACCCAAGCTGGCCTAACTTCAGTAATGTGTCTATTTGCTTTGGCCTACAAAAACCACTATTTATAGGGGATTTCAGACTTCATTTTAGGATCAGATTTTTGGTCAAGCAATTCAGAGTTTATATAGAGAAAGGGAAGAGAAGTACAGAAGGCCGTGGAGGAATTTTTGAAAAACGAATTGCATATTTCTAAACAATGATATAGTGGAAGGATTTTACTAAAATCGGTGGTGGATTGGACTTAGTTAAAGGACAATAACTTTGACTATGACAAGGGTCAGATTGTTGAATATTGTTTGGGCTTATAAATAACACCAAAATGCATTGTTATCTGCCTTACCCTTAGACCTAGGGACTGGAAAAATTCTGTGGTAATAACATAAATAATTCAGGATTGTTTTAAGACAACTGTAAGGCCTCATACTCACAAAAACCCTCAACATAGGCATGTATCACTTAAAATCACATGATTCAATTTTTGGCACAAACCTTCAATATACAAGGTTATAAGAGCTCAAATTGGTGAGTAGTGGTAGAGCCCAAATATGTGGGCATCACAGTCTCGGTGAAACTCAGTCTTGTAGAAAGAACAATGTTTAATTTCTTACAGATAGAACACATAAATTTTGTGGCTTGGACACCACATAACTCAAATCTATATCCTCTAAACCACAGGGATCCAAATCACAACTTAGACCCATTGTGATATATCAGACTTCGTGCATCCTTTTTGTTCTTTTCCCGTGTAATACACTTGACTGTCGTTCGAACCTATGAACTAGTGCAGTCTTTATCTAGGAATTCTAGTCGATCTATGATTACATTCATTGTCAGATTGGTGGAATTGTAAAACTTTCTAATAAAGCCTAGAGGAGCTCAGACTTCCATTTGGGTATTGTAAGCTCGGTGAAGGCTTATTGTGGAAGGACTTTGGAATTATTCATGTGGAGGGGTCGAAAGGCCTAAGTAGGTGCTACAACAGTAGTGTAAGCTGATGTATGAAAGAGGCTTGAAGAAGGAGGACCGCTGATATAAGACTTGGAAGTTATCTTGTCAATCAGGCCCTTGAAGTCATGTAGAAGACCTATTTAACACAACTTGGAGCTATCATTTGGAGCAACCTAGTGACAATCTTGAAGGTACTATTTTTGAGGTCTCTAGAATACATCTTGAAGAAAACATTATTGGAGACCATAATGCATCGCTGAAGCCATCATGAGGTGACCTTGGAGACTTTTCTTGGGTACAATGAAGTGCAATGGTGACACCTTCTAATTTACAATGTTTTCATTAGTGATGTAGCGTGGACATTATAGTGAAGCTGAAGATTGATAGGGCTTAGTGAAGAAGACTTTGGGAGCCATGAAGTAAAAACAAACATATATTGACAAAGAAAAGCTATAGGATTGGTGTCCTTGGATTTGGTGGTCCTAAACTCAAGGTTGGTGCCTTGGATAAGATAGGGTCAAAGCCCTAGAGGTCAGAGCCTCACTAAAGTCCAAGTAGGTTCTTGGCACATCCCAACTTCTAGGTTGAAGCCTGGGTGTCTTCATCAAGGGTTGGAGGCCCACCTATATTGTACTTGATTCATTGTAAATATTATATTAATACAAGCATATATTTCTATTGTTCATTTTTTGTTCTAAATATAAGTGATCTAACTAGTAAAATTAACAATTGAAAATAAATATTGATTCACCCCCCCCTCTCAGTATTTCCAGAAATTGGTATCAGAACCAATACCTTCACTGAAAGCCTAATAGATAGAAGGTTGATCATTAGAATACAAATGGAAAAGCCAAGGAAGAAAGTCTCCAATCCTCCTAAAGATGTGTCTCCCTCAACCACTGAAATTGAAGTCAATCAATTTGTGAAGGCTTCGTTGTTCAATGGAAACTTTGATATATGGGAGGAAAAAATGAGGAATTTCTTGAAGACTCAAGGCATTGAAGTCTGAAAATCAGTTATTGTTGATAGCATGATGGATTGAGAATCCAAGGAACATAATACAAGAGAAATTAAAACAATCTTGAATGGGCTACCTGTTTCTTTGAAGGCCAATTTTGAAAAATGTTCATCTGCAAAAGGCATATGGGATAAACTTCATGATCTTCACTCAAAAGGAGCATTGACAATGATCTATAGTTAAGAAAATGATGGAAAAAAAGAAGGAATCTAGAGCCCATCAAGGAAGGTGAAGATAAGAGTGATAAGATCAAGGCTAAAGAAGACCTAGAAGATGAAGAGAATGAAAAAGATTTTGAAGAAGATCTCCTCACTAAACTTATGGCTACCATGGAAGATATTAACAATTTGAAAAAGGAAAATGAGGAACTTAAGAAGAAAGCACAAGTTGGTGACCAGGAAAGGACAAGGAAGGAAGTTGACATTGTCAAGCTTTAATTACAAGAAAGAGATGAGGAGCTCGCCAATATTAAGGAAGAATTTCATCAAAACAAGAGAAAGCATCATGAAGAAGTCATATCCATGACAAATCAATTGGATAAGGCAAAGAAATGGGAAGATACCTTGTCAAGCCACCTTGAACAAGGGCATAAAAGCTTGAACAAACTTGAAGCAAAGATTGGTCAATACTAGGAAGAGGTCTCCTCCCTTATATCTCAACTAGAAGAAGTAGGGAAATAAGCATAAGGAGCTGAGAAGGCGATGCAAGCATTGACATTCATAGAAGGACAAGTTGATGAAGCAGAAAAGGAGAGAAACACCATGATATTCCAACTAGAAGAAAAGGATGATGACATCACCAAGTTAAAATCAGAAATCACTTCTCTTAAGGAAGAAATGGAGATCATTCTATCAAAGAAGGATGAAGAATGCAAGAAATGAAGGAAGAAATTTCCTTTCTTAAAAAGGAAGCTGACTTGCTAAATAAGAACTTGAAAAGTTCTCAAATCCTAGATGGCATCCTAAGTCATCAAAGGTCTCCCCTTGATAAATCAGGTCTCGGCTATGCAGGTGAATCCTCAAGAAACAATGATGCAAATCATAATACTTCAAACAACAAGGATGTGAGGAATCCTGGAAGAAATGTTGATGCTCCCAATTCCAGCAAAGGCAAGGAGAAGATTCAAGATGACTATGGGAGAAACCCTCCTCCAAGAAGAAATGCAGATGGGGTCAATGATGTAAGAAGAAATGGTTATCATCAAAGGATCCCAAGGAAAAAAGACTTCATAATTACATCAACAAAACCTTCTTCTCACAAGTGCCAAAGTATATTTCTTAGTTATTACTATTCTTGTACAAACTTTGGACACGTGGAAAAAGATTGTAGGGAATATCACAAAGACATATTTAATGGTCCCTGTCAATCTCCGAGAAGCAATTTCGCAAGAAGAAGTCATGAATTCTTATTCATGAACAATGTAGAGTGCTTCAAGTGTCATAACAATGGACATATGTCACGTGATTGTAACTTGATTTGGGCCCCTACAGAAGGAAGAACCATGCCAGAGAAGAAAGTTATACAAGTATGGAGAAGGAAGCAAATTGATTCCTGAAGTCCCTTGAGCACTCTAGCCAACAACACATGTTGTTGACTTGATGAAGTCATCCTTGATATTCCAAGTATTTGATGGGGGGACTCTGCCAAAAGGAAGACAATGCATACAGTTAAGGGGAGCTTATGATGATTAAGCATTCTTGTATAAGCTATCCGTGAATAAGCCCTATGAAATCCTCGATGAGCCACATGGACAATCATCCTTTGATAGATCGTCTTTTGGGAGAAATTCCATTGAAGAACATGATCCCTTATTCATCCATGAACTATTATTAAAGATCTATTCCACTTGATCACTAGGCAGGTAATTTTTCATGAGCTAGAGGAGGTCATGCAGACAGGGGGAGTTTGTTAATTGCATAAAGTAATGTGTGCATGTCTATCATGGACCACATTTCCAGAAAGAAGAGCACCATGATAGGGGGAGTAACATACCTATGAAAAACTACTATTCAAGAAGAAAAGAAGCAGCTTGATAGGGGGAGTTCTTGGACACCTCATTTTCCATTGATGTCAAAGGGGGACAAAATATTTGAAAGGGAAAGAATAATACCATCAATGACAAAGGGGGAGATTGTTAATCTAGGTTGTCATTGATGTCAATAGTTGATCGTTGATATAGCGGTGACTATATGGCAAATATTCTTGAAGATGCCAGAGGATGACTACAACTCTTGGTGATCCTAATAATAAAGACTACATAATGATGGCGACCCTATGTTGCAGAAGATAAGGTGATGAAGAATGCACTCAAGGACATGATTGTGTCCCTACATTGAAGAAGGCAAGTATGATGATGACATGTTGACCCTATGAATTAGAAGGGAAAAAAATGAATGAATTAATCCATGAAGAAGAATCACATCCATGAAAGCATATTGTTGTCCTATATTTATGCACTCACACATGACCAGTCATTATGTAGACTTCATTATTAGGATCACCAAGGGTTGTAGTCATCCTCTAGCATCTTCAAGAATATTTTCCATCCATTCACTGTTATAGCAACGATTAACTATTGACATCAATCGCAACCTATATTAACAATCCCCCCTTTTTCATTGATGGAAATATTCTTCTACTTTGGGAGTCGTGAAGTACAACGAAACATATTTTGACAAAGCAAAGATATAGGATTGGTGTCCTTGGAGTTGGTTCTCCTAAACTCAAGGTTGGTGCCTTGGATAAGATAGGGTTGAAGCCCTAGAGGTCGAAGCCTCACTAAAGTCCAAGTAGGTTGTTGGCACATCCCAGGATGGAGCCTGGGTGTCTTCATCAAGGGTTGGAGCCCTACCTATATTGTACTTTATTCATTTTAAAGATTATATTAATAAAAGCGTTTATTTATATTGTTCATTTTGTGTTCTAAATATAAGTGATTTAACTGGTAAAAGTAACAATTAAAAATAAATATTGATTCACCCCCCCCCCCCCTCAGTATTTCCAATAGTGCTATCATTTCGTTCGTAAAAATTGACCATGTGACAAGTGTTTTACAAGAACAAATCCATCTATATAATGCAAACTGATTGGGTTATAAATATAGAGATGCAATATGTACCTTCTGTGAGGGTTGTACATCTTGTAGATCAAAATATTTCTCCATCTATAGTATCCATGTTAGCAGATCCTTGCCATCAAACTTACTCATATCGATATTTGGGATGTGGTCTTTCCTAAACCCCGTATTGGAGTGTCTAAAATCATAATTATTATTCCTTTTTTCCTCATCATGATTTTCATGGATTACCTTATCACCACCTCGAAGCCTTTCTTGCAACAATTTTGTCAATCCTTCCATCTTGATATTCATCATTGCTTCCATGTCTTCTTTTAAACCATTCATGTAACTTTTTACTTCTATTTTTAAACCATCCATGTCGCCTTTTAATCCATCCATGTCCTCTTTTAAGACATCCATGTCATCTTTGGTTTCTCTTTGTGAAAGTAAACTTTTTTTCAATTGGTCCCATTATTTTGATATATTATGTTGCCATTCTTTCTCTTCATGCATCATAGTATAGTTTTTTGATGGCTTAATGGGTGTATAATTATCTGGTTTTGGAGGCATTTTAGAATCAAATAATAATATCTATGCTTCAATATTCCCTTTCAATCACTTCAAACTGATTTTTCAAACAAATGTTATGCAAAATTTTAAAAAATACACATTTTTCTTACTTTTTAGGAGCTCGATATTGAAATTGTTGTATCTCTATAATTTCGGATTTCCAAGGTCTGAAATTTGGTCCTATGGTAGCACTATGAATATTCTTTCAAATGCCACAATTCAAACCAATATTGGATTCAAAAATATAGATTTATTCCAAATCTCCCACGATGGCCTGATTATGGACTAGTTCAGTGGAGAAAAGTTGTATGGGATGCCACATGTCACTGTTTCAACCTTCATCCATGAAATTGCTACACAAAAACTAAATTTTGTGCACTTTCAGAATTTTTTTACAAAATTCAAATTCGATGCCTAAAACGAAAGTTATGATTTTCCCTAGGTCACCTATTTGATTCTAGAGCCTGCGAAAACCCTAACTTATTCGGACCATATCTTGGAAAATATAGCAAACCAAGATGTCAAGTTCCAGCACAAAGTTCACCAATATTTCGGCTCCATGTGATCACAATTGCAGCTTCTAAAGCTTCATAGAAAAAACGTTATACCGAAAATTCCACAATGAATTGTTTGAAGCAACGAAACCCTAGAATCGAAAGCTTTGATACCAAATGTTATGAAACCATCTCACAGAAAAGATAGATCAGTGAATTAAAAATATCCTCTTTAAGGGGGAAATATCCTTTAAATTACATAAATGAAAAATTCTTGGGTGATAAAAATGACATGACCTCCTTTGTATATATAGGAGTCTAAGGGGCCACAATATAATCATAGCCTACATAATAATATTGTAAAGGCACAAAATAACAATAGTGGGCTTCTATGGGGCACCACAATAACAATATGGGGGCGACATGGGCACAACAATAACAATAAGGGGGCTGCACTAACAATAATAATAAGGGGGCTACACTAGTATTATAGGGACATAACACTAGGATGTATTGTTTGTACCAGGACTTAGATATAGTGTGATATTTGTCTCGATGATCGATAAAAAGGGGTTTGAGGTCTTATTCCAAGATGGGAATGCCAGACTCATACCTAGAGGCTCTATCTCCATAGGTTTTGTTCTTGGAGTTAGAGAGCATGGTCTATACAGGCTGACAAGAAGGCCTATGGATTAAGGGAAGAAGAAGTAGGAGGACCAGGTGCATGTTCCAAAGAAGTATTTATAGGTGTAGGATTCATAGGTACATGTAAAGGTTTCATAGAAGAAGTTACAAGTTCCAGAGACTCAAAGAGAGTCGAGTTCTAGAAGGAGTTTGTAGATTCATAGGGAGACTTTGCAGCCCAAGAAGAGCGCGTGATTAGTGGGGAGAAAGGGTGCCCCTACAACTACCAATAAGGAATAATGGAGATATTGGAAGACATTATAGGAGAATAAGAAGAAGTAGGATGCTTCTAGTGACAATGACACTTTCGAGAGAGGCATAGTTCATATTACAAGGATTGCTACAGTTGTGAGCGCCAAGAGTTGGGCAAGTGTTGCGAGCAGTGATGATGATGATGAGTTACTTCTTAGCCTTGGAAGTACCTCCCTTGCTAAGAGAGAGTGTTTATTTTTTAGTAGCTTGGCAGGTACTCCAAGCCCTAGGGTTTAGGGTTTGGAGGTTGGCGCACCATAAGAGTCATTTTGGGCTTGGAAACCAAGGTTGGGGTTTTGCACCCATCAATGTTTGGGTAAACACCACGAGGCATTTTGGACATGTGATGGATGGAGATGATAGAGGACAGCAAGGAGGCTCCAAATCTTCAATAATGATCGAATTTCGAGATGTCCTTGATCAAATATGAATTTTCAAAGTTTACAATGAACATTTTGGGTGTCCAAGTCATGTAGGCCTGAAGTGAAATTAGCTAAAAGTCATATCCCTTAACTAATTCATTGAGTCCTTCTGAACTGTATAAGTATAAGGTGGTGTGATTCATTTTAGACTTCGAAAGTGAGAAACACATAACAAGATAGAATCTTTTTAAAGGAAGAGAATATCTATGTCTTGGCCTCAAGCAAAGGAGGGAGACTAGTGAGGAGGAGAGGGCCTGTTAGGGCATATTATAAGGTTGTTGGGTGACCGTGTTTGTTGTGGAAGAGGGCCAAGGAATAGGAGCCAAGTTATGGCTTATTTTGAGGGTTTTGTGAGTGGAAATACCTACAAAGAGGTTGTCACGGTCCTGTACAAGAGTCTTGAAGTAGGTCACAATCTTGAAGGAAGGGTTGAAGTCTGTTTTGAGGGCTAGAAGTAGTTAAACATTTTAGCGTATAGGGATGACCTCTCAATGAAGGAAACCCACAACTATGAGGAGGATTTCTAGGCAAGAGTTTAGGGTTGGAAGGGACTATGATCTTTCCCTAGCAGGGCAAAGTCAATAGTAGAAGGAAAAAACCTAAATTACTGAGGATAGGTATGTATTTTGGAAAATTCTTGTAGGTGTTGGATCCTTGTTTGTGGATTAGTTTTGGATCATTTTTGTAGCAACCTATGGGAGTTAATTGAGAGGCTTGTATTGATATTTGAAACCCTCTTCTAGGAGAATATCTCATAGTGATTTTATTTTGAATCATTGGACTAGTGGAGGGAAATGTGTTGATGGCCCAAAGTAGCCTTTGACAAGCAGTTATAATGATAGCTTGGCAATTGAAGGTTGGGTGAAGTTGTTGAGCCTATGTGTAGCTCTTTGATGGATGAAATAAGATACTAGAAGGAATATTGGAGCTCAGGTGTTGGCCATATTGGAGCTCAGGTGTTGGCCAACCTAGAAGAGAAGATTGGATCAACCCCTGTTCATTGAAGAATAAGAAACTTGCAACAGTGATAGGTGGCAGCCCTCCTAGAGACTCTGTGTGGTTTACTTTGATGGACTAAGGGGCAGCTAGAGAGAAGAATGAGAGAAAAGGAGCAGTAGGACAAGATACAACACAGATACTACACCAATAATATCAGTGTATCTTTTATTCTTGTACTTGTGGATAATTTAGGGTCATTATCCCTTGTATGGGAGCCTTAGAGAGTTGTATTATATGTTGATTAATATAACAAAGTTGGGTTGAAATTTGTAAAAAGTTGTCTATACTTGTAAATGTGTCATTTAATGATTTATTTTGTTCCATTGTGAAAAGTAGTTCTATTGAGATTTGTTTTTTGGTAGCGTTAGAAATTCTAAGATTCTATCCTAGACCCAAGGTCATGGAAATTCAACATTTTGTACAAAGCAACCTACCCTCAAACAGTAAATAAATAATAATTATTTTTTGACACTCAATCTACCTAATTGTAGATTTATGTTCAACACTTAATGGCCCTATATTCTTCTTAGTGACATGCACTTAGCACTCTTCTCATTTTTCTCACTTTGTAGTAGAAATCATCCAACTCTTGGCCCTCATACAATCTGCATGATCAATAACTCTTGGCCATCATACTCCTTAGTTTCTCTCGGCCAAACTCATCATATTTGTTCACTTAGCTACCATATTCAACTCTCTAATTCACTCAACACATCCCACAAAAATGTTGCATTACCTGAAGTCTAACTCTGCATTCCTGAGTTTTGTTCCTTTCCTACATAGGGAATGGTGCAATCTCTACTATCTTACACTTTGTTCATAGTCCTTTAACATGGTTCACTCTATGCTTCACACTACTTAAATGCATACTCCTATAAGGCTCACCAATATGTTGTTACATCCAATTACTCAGCCATTGCAACAAAATTAAATTAGAGAATGGTCTCTGGTGTTTTTCCATGCTGAGAATTGAATCTAGGTCCACCTGTTCTCTCAAGGAGTTCCTCCTTTATTAAATTATTCCTTTACAAATAGAATGGCTGTCCCTTGCTACTCTTCAATACTCATAGAGCTAGAGATGTACTTCAACATGGATCACTGAGCTTTAGTCTGATCACAATACTCCTAGGGCCATTTTCTCATTTATCTCTTTATGGCATGAGGAGAACTCAGGTTTGAATTGTTTAGTTTGATCCTGGAAATCTATTAATTCTCTTTGTAAATCATGGTCCTCCTTACTAGTTTGGAAACAACCACTGATACATTCTACACATTTTAGCAATTTTAGCATGTTACGGGATTTAGCAAAGATCTCCAACTCTAGAGAACCACCATATATGACTAACCACAACTAGTGGGCACTTCCACCTTTGGAAAGCTACCAAATATAGAGGGACTTTGCCAAATATGTTTTCAAACTATTCATGCCTTTTATAATAATATCCCCTTTGAAATAATCCTGCAACTCCTCCTTTTAATTAGTGCCCTTGGTTCCTCCTTTTAATACAATAAGCTCCTAGGCCCATGGTCTCATAACACATAACACCATCACAAAATCTAGACCTAGATGTCCTTTTTTGTCAACTAATAGAACTGTCAAATGTCGTGAAGTTTCCAATCATGGGCCCATTATGTCGACATTTGACAATGGAGTGCCTTTAAAAATATCCAAGGTATAACCATCGGGGTGATGTTTCATGTGGGGTCCCCATTCATATGACTTCTGCTAATGAGAAAACGTTTGGGGTGATGTGTCTATGTGGTCCCCGCTTTAATGACTTGTGCGAATGAGAAAACTGGTAGGGTGATGTGTCTATGTGGTCCCACCTACGTAATTCCTCCTAAGCTTGCTCTAGTCCAGACACTTTGCCACATGTGCTCACCACCATGTCTCAACACCTCATCACCCTAGAGTGACATATCTCATGGCACCAAGCAATGTCATCACGTGCCAATCAGAAGATCACCGAGGTGATTGTACATGCTACCATGTATGCCACCTGTGAAAAATTCTCTGCAACTGGTGCCCACTGCCTCATGTCACTTTCTGGGAGGTCTACGTCATTGTTGACATCATCCCATGCATTTCAACTTCTCATGTCACACCTTCATCTTCCTATTAAGTGAGCACACCAACTGTCTACCACCTCTACCAAATTCCATGTGTCATGTTCTTAGTGGTGCCATGTCTCACCTACTTTCAACCCACTTGGCCACCTAAAAACATGAAATATGCATTCCACATGCCATCATCCTAGAGTACCAAGTGTCCTGAAACTTTCATATGTTGATGCCATCCTACCACTATGTTCTGTCACCTAATCAGAGTGCACCATGTGACCTTATTCCATGTCACCTATACAAAGGAAGGGGTACGAGCCTTTTTTTTCCGTGAGTTTATAAATTTTTAGGTAGGGATAACAATTTTGTTTCGCAATAGACAAATATTTTCCCATTTCCTTGGACTCATCTCCCCGAAACATTTCACATTATCTTCCTTGAAATTCCTAGGGAAGAAATTATGGGGTTATATGTCCCCTGGTGGGACCTCCCACACCATCTCTACTGATCTTTGATTAGTTTGACTCTCCACCTCTGCTTGTTAGCTCGTCCCTGCACCTCGTCACCTCAGAACTTTTAACTTCAACGCATTTTGAAACTCCCTACATTTATTTTCCAATGTTACATGTAACGTGGGGCCTCCATCCTTGCACACATTTCTAATATATTGGCCCATTCTACTACTTGTGTGCCACATTGTCTTGTTGGTATTGTTCTCAAACTTTTAGCTTGCGCTTCCTTTGAAAATCATCTAGATTAAATCATTGAGGTTACATGTCTCAGGTGGGACACACACTATACCTCTTGAGCTTATTATTCATACCCACAAAGATTCCTCTTGCCACTTGTATGTTGACTAAGCTGCAAATCCTGTGACAAGAACACCAAAATTTGACTTTAGGCCTTAGAACTTTGACCTACTATATATTTTGATCCATGAGGCCT
The DNA here is from genome assembly GCA_000404065.3 of Pinus taeda. Taxonomy (NCBI): domain Eukaryota; kingdom Viridiplantae; phylum Streptophyta; class Pinopsida; order Pinales; family Pinaceae; genus Pinus; species Pinus taeda. The sequence goes on along the minus strand of APFE030968285.1, from coordinate 105,016 downwards.
CTTTCAAACTTTAACATGTCATTGGAAAGATATTTCTAAGAACTATCAAACTATGCCATTTTTAGGATCATACAAGTTAATCTTCTGAGATAGAAACGCCCTCAAAACCTAGGCCTTCAAACCACCATATTTATAATGTTTCATAACTTTCTTCATTTAACCTCCCTATTATGATGGTTCTCAAATGGAGACTGCAACAATCATAACACTCCCCATGAATACAAAACTCCTTGGCATAATCATCTTTGTATACATATAGCCGTCTCATCCATGCATAGGGGTGTGCTCAATTTGTCATCAACCCCAATCACACCAATGCATCAAGTTAACATCAATTCCAACACACTAATGCCATTTTCCATCCTAACAATTCCAAATGTCCAACATCTCACTCTCATTTTTCTTGTTTTGTTCTTTATTAATCTTACAACTTGGTATAAAGGAGATATGGTAAAAATATTTCAGTGTGACTCTTAACCATAAATATAATATTTTGATGTTCATGTGAATTAAAAAAATTAATGGAAATATTAAAATATTCTATTGGATAGTGGAGTTGAGAGTGATGGTGATCTGCATAAGGGTTTTCGCTTTAGAATATTTTGATGGTATAGGCAGGAGCACACGAAAGGGAGCGATACGTAATGAGAATTCATCCGTTTCTAAGAAAAATCTAGATTGGGCTTCACTCGCACAATGTGGAGGAGGTGAGAAAGAAGATTAATGATGGTTTTTCTTCATCATGAAACCCCAAAACAATTTATGGTTTCTACTAGGGATTGGAGCAAAGTAGAGAAACGATTCTATGCCCTAATCTGAACATTCTCCTCATAGATCTCGAAATAGATCCCTTGGAAGAATGAACCTACTCTCACTTTCGTTTCTTCTCGGCTAATGGTAGGGAGACAGATAGCGACATAACACAAAAATGCACTCTATGGATCGAGATCATTTTCTACCAAGTTTCAAACCTGGGCCAAAATCCCTGATTATGTCTCTCTTTTTTCTATTTAGAAGCAGGACATAAAACAACCAAAAACATATTAGGAAGAGCAAATTCAGGGAAAAATCATGTGGAGAAGGATGCTAAATTACTAGATATGTACTTTCCCACTTTAGATCTTACTAAAAAACATCATATTTGGTAGATCTGTTAATGATATAACAGAGAGAATGATTTTCATATTTTTATTAAGAACCCAACTAGGAAATTATTTTTTTTTGGATCCAAGAAATGCATCTCATGGAAAATTTGAATTACTCCATGTAGATCCACATGGGTATCCCAACATATCTACACATTCTTGAATGTGAAGGAAAGGTGCTTGAAAATCAGTCCAAATTAAGAGATTATGGAGTAGCAAAAGACTCTACAATTATTCTAGGTATGAGAATCAGGGGTGGATCGACCAATCAAAACTAAAAAAAAACAATAGATCAACAACATTCAAATATGCTCTCAAGGGGAATTCTGGGGCCTCAGTCAAAGCTGATCAAATCCTTAATATTCCAAGCCCTTATATTGTGGAATAGTTAAATGAAACACCGATAAAGACAATATATCTAACAAAGGTAAATGATATGCGTACAATTTTTCAATCTCATGCTTTCATTTGTAGATTCAACAAATTCTGGCCAAAATCAATGGACCTATCTCAATGGATTTTTCATATGTGGAGAATAAATTGTGATGTTCATTTATGCTCCAGGGGCTTATTTATCGTAAAATTTGAAACACCAAAGGACAAATAATTTTCCTTAAGAGAGGCTCCATGGTTCTGGGGAAATGTGGATCTTTTTATCACCCCATGGTTTCAAGAATTTGACACCAATACAATGGTGGTTTCCAAAATGTCGGTTTGGGTCACATTGCATAATCATTCCCTTCAATTCTAGCATCAAAAAGTAGTAGAAGGAATTAGGAATATGCTGGGGAGATACATCAATATGTATACTCAAAGAACTAAAAAAGAAAACTACACTTTTGCCAAAATTAATGTGGAGGTATACATTAGGAAAGGATTATCTGACTATATTCTTTCGACACATAAAAATCAGTGTTAGACCCAATTTTTAGATTTTGAAAATATGACTTTCAGGTGTCTCCTTTATCTACAAACTAGACATTTACAAAAACCATGTCCTATGGCAAAGAAATATCCAAGGAAGAAAAAGAAACTAGCTAAAAATCCTAAGGGAAGGCAAATTCCGAAGCAACAACTTGAGGAAGAAGATGAAGAGGAGGAAAGGAGAAATACAAAAAATGAGGAAAACCATAACCCACAAGAAACTTCAGCAAACAGAAGAGTAAATAAACAAGGAATCGTGGTATCAAGCTTGCAAAATCCAAAAGCAACATGAACTCTAGCCCAAGTAGCGTAGAAGGAGAAGGAGATGGTAGGATTCAAATGCCCGTATTCATATGAGAGCTCATACTCAGACAAGGAAAATCCAAGGATGGTAGCAGAGAACCAACTAGTCATCATAAATGCCACTCCTGATCAAGGAGGGTGGCAAAAAGTGGAAAATTAAAAAGGTAGAAAAGGGTAAGTAAGTATTTACACTTAGACCTAAGTTTTCCTTCCGGTTTGTTGTCTTTTGTTTTTGAAGGTCCCAATTATTTACTAGTCTCGTCGAAAGTTATTGACACTTCTATAACACATGATTTTTTTTCTTAAATATAATTACAATTTTTCCTTGGGGAAAAAAGAATTAACAAAATTTAATATAAACATTAAATAGAGATAAATAGTTGAAAGTAAAAAAATGCTATATTTTCACTTTAGATTATGATGATAATGTATAATTCTTATAATTTTTATAAATATTTCAATACAAAACTTAAATAAACTGTTTGAATATCCACGTTAAATAATTTATTTCAATATGAAATTCAGATATATGCATGTAGAGAAAGAAAACAAAAAACAAAAAAATAATGTTGACCATAATAAAATATTTTACTCTTGAAAGAAAAGTATTTGAAAGTAAAAAAAATCAATTACTTCTTAATAACAGGGATATGTGTAAGTGGATCATAAATAAAATATTTCAAAATGTAGAGTTAAGTAATATTGGTGTATATTTAAAATATATTAGTAAGAAAAAAACATTTTAATGTGGACAATATGATTCATTGATAAATATTTCAATATCCGTTTTTATTTAAAATATTTCAATGTCAATTATGTATATATTATTTATATATGGTTTAAAAACTACTTATATTTATATAAATAAATTGAAAAAAGTAAAAGGAACATTTCAAGTAGTATCACTATTTTACATTTTGTCATTTTTCAAGTAAATGTTTTTCATCAATTTTATCTAAAATCTAGCAAAGATTTGTTTGTTGGAAATCCAAGTTTACTTTATGTAGTTTACATTATTCAAATGGCGAAGCTTTGGATCCATTTATGTATTCAAACTTGTAACTATACATGTATCATTTTCATTGCTTAAATTCCAATTATATATATATATATATTATATATATATATATAAATATATATTTTTTAGAGAGATCAAATCTCTAGATGTACAAGAGGTTTTTACAAAATATTTGATCCCTTTTAACACTTGCTAGATCCATGATTAATATGGATTTATAATAGTAATATAATACAATATAGCATACTCGCCATCTTCCAAAGAGGGCAAAAAGATTTTGATTAGTCTGCAAGTTCATGAAGTGATATCAACATTTTGTCCTCACATTACTAATAATGACCCAAATAAAATAATCTCACATATTGTTTTGACAAAACTATTGGTCAAGTTACTACATCAAAATTCATAATTGAAATGAAGAGAATACTAACCATTATTCCTAATCACCCCAACTAATTTAGTTAACATTTTTTATTTTTAAAATTAATTTATATCTTTATAATTTAAATTATAATTATATTTTTAACCCTCAAAAGATTAACTTAAAAATAGACATGGTTAAATACTTTAATTAATTTTATATTCACCACTTCAAATAAAAATTCCGTAAAAAAAATAACAATCCCTTGAAATTTCTCTAATGATCTTCTCATTTATATAAAACTCAAATATTATAAAATTTATATTAATAAAAAAAATTGTCATTTTTTTAAAGGAAAATATATATATATATATATATATATCATAAAATAAATGTCTTAAGTCTCAATATATAATATCGACAGTAGATGAAAGAAATATATAAAATAATATTTCATTAAAATTAACACACATGTGAGTAATATAATTTATTTAAAATTGTAATTTTTTTAAATTTATATATTATTTTCAATATATATAATAAATTATTATTTTTTAAAATACTTTATTATAATTAACATATATATGGTGCAATAATAAATTTATTTAAAATTGTTAATTTTTAAAATTTGAATTATGTTTTAGATATAGAATTTAATATTTTTTTTTAATTAATTTATAATATTAATTTATTTATAGAATTTAATTTTTTTTGTAACATCTATCTATCATCTATTTACCATAAGGAGTAGAACACACATGGATATATAAAAAGACACTTGTAGTTGTTACCATCGGTCTTTTGAACTGAATGTGTGAACAATTGATTAAGTGTGTTAAACAGGATTACAACAAATGTTACATTTTATTTATTATACAATTATCCGCTTGTAAAAATTATCAAAATCTTTTTTGGTCGAATTCTGGTTCCACGTGTTATCAAAACCTTACGATTAGCACTTCTCCTATGGTTTCCTCGGTAAATGAAAGAAGTTGTGATATTTTACTAGGTTATTTTACTACGTCAGCCTCAACTAATGACCCTTTCATTTCACAAGCGCTCTCAAGATGCTAGTTTTATGCTTGTTTGAAGCACTCAAGGTTACTAATTCAACGTGTATTATTGATTTCAAGGTTTAAAACTTTGAATACCTCCTAGGGTTTAGTCTGTCGTAGGCTAGGTAGCAAATTATGGTACATGAAGTTGTTTTAATTGTATGAAACTTGATGTAATTCAAGGTTTTACCCTTCTCTGCAAGGTTTAGCATTTTGTAAACTTAATTGTTGTTTGTTTTTTGTAAACTTAATTGTTGTTTGTTTTTACTAAAGGGGCTAACCACTTTAAGCTACCTCATGGTAGGGTAAGATCCATTACTTAAATTCTAAAATGTTTATGGCTTAGTGTTGAGTGATGGTCTTGAACTCATTACAACTATTTATAATTTGATGAGTGCTCTAGTTTCGCCTTATAATGCAAATTCTATTATGTTTCATTTTTGTTAGACACCCTCTTCTGGCTGGTTTTCATTTTTAGTAATGTATTCAAGTTATTTTTCTCTACAAAATTGTTTACATGAGGAATTATTTCCATGTCTGTGTTTTTATATATTAGTTATATACTCAGTCGGTTGGGGTTTTTGAACAGATTTTGGGTTTTCCACCCACATTAGCTTGACCCAAAATCTAAACCTTTCCCCCATATTTCTCAATCTTATTATCATTCTCTATTAATTTATGCAGTTTCTCTTTAGCTTCCCACAATGATCGCCTAATTAACTTAGACTAGTTTGTAAATTTTGGAACATTCTCGGTAGTGATATTTCGATAATATTTCATACAACCACATTTGACTTTGTTCACAGAAAGCTTAAATTTCGAATATTACCTTCGACCAATTCTTATGGCGAAAACTATGTTGATCTATTAACTATTAAGATTGTATTACTAGATTTACGCATTTCTAAGGCTATTCCTGGTACCCTCCCATACTATTTGGTTCCAGTGTTTACTTATAGCCACTAGTACTTAATACTAAGTTTTCATAAGCATCAGCTCTTTAAAAAAAAAACCAAGAGAAAATTTTCTATCAAGATTTCTAATAACTATAGTGGTTTCTTTTAACATAAATTAAATTCTTCTTTGCTAATGTTTTTTCATACTTCTCATTTCAAAAGAAGAAATATTTTTCTGTATCCACATAGATTTTTCCAAAATACTTATCTAACAACCAACATTTAAGGAATTTACTGGGGATTGACCTCACCTCCCAACCATGAGATCGATGATTATGTTGGATCTCCCCCTGAGCTTTCAGCCTTCAGAACAATATACAAACAGTGACCTTTAGGTTCTTTTCTAGCCTAAGGACCTCCTATCCAGCCAATATCATACATATTTTAATCAAGGTTACCATTGGCTTATATCCATCTAAAGAGTACCTTGATGGTAGCATCTTGCCTTGGTTTTATTTTCTTCCTCTTCACAAAAATTCTTCCATGTTCCTATCATGCTATCCTTGGCATCCTCCTATTCCAATGAGATATTTCATCTCTAGGAAAAATGAGAGGGTGCAACTGTCTCTCACTGTTTGGTGCTTCAAATCTCTTTCTTGGGTCTCTTCCTGTAAATTCCAAGACTTGTTAATTTCTACCAAGAAAACAAATAATCTAATTATTTCTCATTTACCATAACTGCCTTACCGAAATTTACCAAATCTGCATAGTAAAATAAATACAAAATGTTCACGGCTTCAAGTGTTACATCTTCCTCCCTAATGTGGAACACCATCCTCGATGTTCAATCCTACCCTTGGAAAAACCATGATATGTTGTGCACATAAGTTCAATGTCTTCCCATGTGGCCTCCTCTAGGATAAAGTTCCTCCATTGCACTTTAACTTGGGTGATGACTCACCTCCGTAACATTGTTTCTCTCTCCTCGAGAATCTGTAGAGGTTCTACCAAAAATTCTCCATCCGACTCAACTCACGGGGGCTTCATTAGGGGGCCAATATCATACCATGTGCGTTCATATTGGGGGATATTTATTGAGGAAAAAATGACATAATATATTGGGGGACATATAGGGGGTAAAGGGTTTTTATATTGGCAAATATAAAAAATGGAGCTTAAAGTTAATGAAAAGATATAAAGGAGTATAAAAAATGTTAATGAAAATATGGATACCTACAATATCTAGTGAAAGCAGGGGTTTTTGAAATTGGGAACCTGTATTGGGTTCATATTGATAGGGGGTTAAATAATGTGATTTTTAGAGGGATTTTTCCAATATGTAGTCAAATTAAGGGTATTGTTTAATATGCCACGAACGCACATGATATGTCAGAGGTTCACTGATTTAATCCCCGGTGACTCAACCTACCAATCATCAGTTGATCATTAGGTCTTAGTAATTATAATAAAAAACATTTAGTATCTTTCTGTCTATTCAAAATTTATTTTTACATTTACCTGCACTTCCTACTGGTTAATAATATGTCGAGGGTCATACACATATTTCTTTAATAAGGAAAAATGGAATACATTATGAACTCGTATATGACTAGGTAGTGTAAGCTGACATGCCGCAATAATGAGGAGCTAGTTTTGCATAGCTACCCCACCTTAAGGTACTTCTCTTGGGTTTAACCCATACATAAACTTGGTCTCCAATATGAAATTCCCTTTAAGTCCTTTTTTGATTAGCGTAGGCCTTATGTCTATCTTGGGCAACCTATAGGTATTTTCGAACCTTTTTAATAGTGTGTTCCATTTATGTTAGCATATCATGCCCTAAGAGTAGATTATCCTTAGGATTTTCCAGTTTGATGGTGTTTTACACCTCCTTCCATATAACACTTCAAAGGGGATCATTTTAAGTGACTCATGATAACTATTATCATAAGAAAATTCAACCAGATGAAGGTAATCTTTCCATTTGGTTGGTTGTTGCATAACATACATTCTTAGCATGTCCTCAAGCACTTAGTTCACACATTTGGTATACCCATCAGTATGAGCATGGTAAGAGGCACTGAATTGAATTTAGGTGCCCATTCATTCAAAACGAGCCTTCTAGAATGCATAAGTAAATTTTACATCTTTGTTTGAGATGACCACTATAGGTATGTTGTGTAACTAAAATATTTCTCTCATAAAAATGTTAGTGATTTGAACAATTTTGTATGTAGATTATACAGGAATGAAATGGGTTGTTTTACTGATCTTTTCCACAACTACCTTGATAGAGTCATTGTGTCTTCTTAACTCAATTAATCCTGTTATGAAGTATAGAGTAATTACATCCCATTTACACTCAGGAATGGGTAATGGATGCAACAGTCTCGTTGGGCGTTGATGCCCGACCTTGACTTGTTGGCATTCTAGACATTTCTCTAAATAATCTGCTATATCTGTTATACAGGAAAATGACCTCCTCATCAACTCCGAGGACAAAGACATGATGACTGAAGGATTGACCAAGTTCACAGGCCCAGTTGTCAAGCTAATGTTGTATAGACACTAGCAACGTGCTTTATAAAGCTTCTCAGCAAACTTAGGGGTGTGTTAGTGCCTAGGGTAACTCTAGTTGCTACCTCGAGAATAGAATTAGTGAATCTACATCAAGTTCTATGGGTCAAAGGAGCGAATTGAATAAGAAAATATCCCTATATTCTCTCCTATGTCAGCTCATAAAAGCAGGGAAACATCAGAACTCGACCTATTTGGGGGAATTACTCATTCCTAATGGAGTATGCAAATGAGAAAGAGCATTAAAACAAGAAACATCACAACTTTTTCCTAATGGAACCCATGAAGGACTTGGAAACCCTAAACCTACATGCTATATATGCAAGGCTTGGGCCATTGTGAAAGAGGTTGAAATATTTGAAAGGATTTCCTATTTGATTTTCAAGCAGAGTCTTCAACTAAGGCATCAGAAGAGGTTAAGAAGGGAGAGAGAGAAAGAGAGGGGAGCTGGAGGGGTAAGGGAGGGTTGTTGCAACTGATGGTTGTAATCACTCTTTATACATTATTATAGAACTACAGTTGTGTTGTCCACTCTGTGATCTTGGTAGTATAAACTTGTTTATATGTTGATCTAATATCTTATCGCATGAGTGGCTTAGTTATATGCAACTAGATATCTTTTATATGTTCATGCATTTGTTTGTCAAGGTTTTATGTTGTGATATTATGCTTGTGTTTACTATGTGCAGGTTTTGATCTGGATCCAGCTCAGGGGTCTTCCGCCTAGCTGCATTCCTCTCTCCAGCAACACCACACCAAGACTCGAGGTAATAATTCCTTCTCGCTTTGATATTCATTTGTTAAACATAGATATGCATGTATCTATGTGACAACTGCAACTAATCTGACTGTTTGTCGAGGATCCCAGAAAGATCCTTGAGGATTTTCTACATCACCAAACACCCATGCATTAATCCCTATAGCAATATCCCTTCTCATTCCATGCCAAAAATAACTTGTCTTTATTGTTGTAATTAATTTTTTATATCCAGGTTAGGAAGCATATGGGCTTCTATGGAATTCATCCAAAATTATTTGCTTAATAGTTAGTTGATTAGGCGCATAAATTCTCTCTTTATAAGTTAAAAAACCTTCTTTGTTTATACCATACTCGGTTTGACATCCAGAGTTAGGAGCCAATTTAAATTATTTCCATAAAAAAACTATATTTTGGATCTCTTGAGGCAACCTCCTTAATTTGGTCCAAAAAACTAACTTTTATTTGACTATAAGAAATTTCATAGACACATTACAACTTCCTGCTTAAGGCATCAACTACACAGTTCTCGTTTCCTTTTAAATGTTTGATGTCAAATTCAAATACAGTATGAAATCCATTCCACCTTTCTTAGCGAACATTCAAATAGGTTGTTTGAAATAACTTGTCATGCTATTATGATCTATCATTAGTAAAAACAATTCCTAAAAGGTAGTGGCGCCACACTTTCAATGCATGGACCACAACAATTAATTCCAAATCATATGCAGAATATCTCTGCTCATGTTCCTTCAACTTTCATGACTCATACACTATCACTTTCCCATCTTGCATCAATACCTCCCATACCACTTCTTGACAAGCATCAATGTAGACCACAAGTTCCTTCTTCAGATCAGCGATCATTAATACAAGGGAAGTGGTTGATAGTTGTTTTATGTATTCAAAACATTGTTGACACTCACTAGTGATATAGGTGGATATTGGTGGCCACCCGCCTATTCCACTTGGACCCCCACCATTGTTTCTTTTAGTTTTTCATTTTCCTTATTTATAGCACAATTTACTATTTTTGGCAATTTTTTAGGTTCTCAACATCCAGAGTCATTTTGAGGCCCTAAATGATGTTTTTTTGGGAAACCTAGGACCAGCATAGGTCATTCACCAATGTTGGTCATTCAAAATTTGTATTCCTTGGATATATCTTTCTAACGAGGTATTGTGAATGTCAAATGGAGATCGTATGCCAAAGTTACAACCCTAGGAAGTTTATGTACCAATTTACCCAAACGGGGCCCATAGTTTGGCGCTTCATCTCCTAGGGTTAGGTTTTTGGATGTTTAGGGTTTTCCATTGTTTCTCAATAATAAACAAGCGTTTGAACCTCATTGTAACACATTTCAGAGGCGTGTAGTTGCCAAATCTCTTCTTAGAGATAAGCTACCATCGCCCGAGCTAGTCTTATTTCCATTCTGTTTGTAAGCATAATTCAATATCTGATGTTAATGAAATGAAGTGTTGTTTCTATTGCATATTTGTATTGATGGTTATATATGTAATTTTTTGTGTTCCTATTTAAATTCGGATCAGTGGTATCATAGTGGTCTGCTCTTTCTCTATTTTTCTTTGCATGTCCCCAATGAGGTCGAGAAATAAGGAGTTAGGGCTCGATCTGGTTGAACCTTTGCAAGATTATCCTCACAAAACCCAATGGGTGGGGGAAGAAAAGAAACATGAGGGGGCAGGATATCGTATCAAAATATTGCTCGGGGAGGTGAAACTGTCCTCGTGCTCCTCCACGACCTTGTCCATTTGTTTTTGTTGTGCGGAGAGGCCCTATTTGGAGGTTGTAGCCACCATCATCTTCTTTCCCTGAGAGCATATCATCAGGAAAACAAATTTCCCAGACATGGAAATGAGCTTACTGCATTGTTTTGCAATAAAAAAAGAGATGGCAATAAGCGATGCTACCTCTGGTATCTTGTACAACTTATTACCCAAAGTAACAATAACAACGTGAGGCCTTGACTCATACACAACATGTCGCTTCCACAATTATGGTTGTCCTAATAATACATCACAAAATTCAAGGGGAGAAATGTCACACAATACCTCCTATGGGCAAAGTTATCCACCCATAGGTGTGCCTCGATATTGTCAGCTCAAGCACTCCATTGATCTGACCCCATGTGTACCATTGCCCAATGGACCAATATATCAATGCTCCATTCTAGAGAATGAAGAAATCAAGAGGCATATTGAGGAGTTGTTGCAGAAAGGTCACATCTGGTGGAGTTCATTGCCCCATAGGAGCCCGATCGTGTTGTTACAAAAGAAGGATGGGACTTGGAGACTCTTTATTGACTATCAGGTGCTAACAAGATCACTGTTTGGAATACGTACCTGATCCCACATATTGATGACCTTTTGGACCAATTCAATGGGGAAAAATATTTTAGCAAGATTGATTTGAAGTCTGGATATCACCAAGTACCAATCGAACTCTCCGATGTGTGGAACGCTGCCTTCAAATCCAAGGAGGGCCTTATCGACTGGTTGGTTATGCCTTTTGGGTTGGCGAATTCTCATGAAACCTTCATGAGACTGATGGATGACATCTGACGACTATTCACCAACTCATTTGTAGTGACATATTTCGATGACATCCTAATATTTAGCCAGAGTTGGGAAGAGCACCTCCACCACATCTGACAGGTTCGCCAAACATTGTGGCAACACAAGATGTGTGCCATTTGGGAGAAATGAACTTTTGGCATGACCCAAGTTTAGTATTTGGGATAGATTATTGATGAACGAGGGGTGCATATGGATCCAACCAAGATCCAAGTCATTTGGGATTGGCCAACTCCAACCACTCTAACAGAGGTCCGTAGTTTTCTGGGTCTTTCCAATTTCTATCACAGGTTCGTGTTTGGATTCTCTAATATCACTTGGTCCTTGAGTCCAGTCACCAAGGGAGGAGCAAAAGAAAAATTATTTTGGTCAGAATCTCAATAGAAGGCATTCGCAAAGTTGAAACATCGCCTCTGCTTTGCACCAGTTCTCACTTTACCAGACTTGCAATAACCATTTGCGATTGAGATAGATGCCTCTAACTATGATATTCTGACTCAATAGGGGAATCCAGTGGCATCGTAGTGAGACACTTTTAGACATAGTCCAAAAGTATCCGACTTATGACAAAGAGATGTATTCCATTGTGCAGGCCTGCCGAAAATGAAAGCATTACATTTTGGGAAAGGAAATGGTCATCCACTATAGTCAGGCCGCTAGGAATTTTGGGGTCAAGAAAATAGTGGTTGTACTGCAAAAGTATTTGTATTGGTTGAATCTTTGATAGGATGTCGGGAAGTACATCATATCTTGCACTTCCTGCGCCATTTCCAAACCGAACATCAGGAAGCAAGGCCTCTATACTCCACTGCCTACCCCTAGTCGACCTTGGGAATCCATCTCCATGGATTACATGTCATGCCTTCCTTCTGCTAAGCATGGCAACGACTTTGTTTTTGTCGTCCTTGACAAATTCTCGAAGATGGCCATTATAGTGGCCTGCAAGAACAATATCACAGCAGAACCCACTACTAAACTCTTCTTTGAATGAGTGTGGGTACACTTTGGGATCCCATAGTATATCATCTCATATCAGGATAGCAAGTTCCTCAATACATTTTGGTTCAGTCTCCGATCGATGTTGGACACCAATCTCACTAAGTCCACAACTTTCCATCCCCAAACTCATGGCCAAACAGAGGTTTTCAATATGATGATCGTACACATTCTGCACATGTATGACTCAAAGCATTCACACACATGGGATGAGAGCCTCCCCTATGTCCAACATAGCTATAACCGAGCTCTCCATAGCTCGACTGGCCACAACCCTTTTTAGGTGGCCTTAGGATTCCAGCCACTATGTCCCATTGATGTGGCCATGTCGTTTGCATCTCCTCAGGCAGATTCAACTCATGTGCAGTTTGAAGCCAATAAGGAAAACAAATTCATTAAGTACATCCAACATATCTGCCAGTAGGTCCACAACATTCTAGATAAATAAAATGCCAAGTACAAGTAGCGACATGATTAACATCAGGTGCCACAAAAGTTGTAGGTGGGCGACAAAGTCTGGTTTCATTTGTAGAATGAACACCCTACTGAAGTATATTGGAAACTCAGACCACTCTAATATGGTCCTTACATAATTACCGAAGATGTGGGAGAAAATGAAATTGAGCTTAGAATTCCTCCATTCCTTGGCCTACCCTTAGTGTTCAATGTGGACCGCCTTTGACCATACTTCCCACCATTGCTGGACACATCAGACGTTACAGAACAATTCAAACCTACAGAGTTAAATCCATATTGCATGGAACAAGCCACAACTGATCAAATCATGGAAATGCAGATCAAGAACACTAGACAGCAAAAGATCCAACTATATCGAGTTGTGAAATAAGGCTAAGTCCTTCACCAGGGCAAGTGGCTCACTAGGGACCAAGTCTAGCAGAAGTTTCCTCATCTCGTGAAGGAACTCAAAACAATGGGGACCACTACTGCTTAAGGGTAGAGGAATGATCCAATTGGATATTGGTGGCCACCATCCTATTCCACTTGGACCCCCACCATTTTTTCTTTCAGTTTTTTAGTTTCCTTATTTGTAGCACAATTTACTATTTTTGGCAGTTTTTTGGGTCCTGAACTTCCGGAGCCATTTGAGGCCCTAAACGAAGTTGTTTTCTGGAAAACCGGGACCAAAATGGTTTATATACCAATTTTTTTCATTCAAAAGTTGTATTCCTCAGATAGATCTTTCTAACGAGGTATTGTGCATGTCAAACGGAGATCGCATGCCAAAGTTACAACCCCCAAAAGTTGATGTACCAATTTACCCAAACAGGGCCCATAGTTTGGTGCTTCATCTCCTAGGATTAGGCTTTTGGATTTTTAGGGTTTTCCATTGTTTATCAATAATAAATAGGCCTCTGAGCCTCATTTTAACACAGTTCAAAGGCATGTAGCCGCCACAACTTTTCTCAAAGATAAGTTACCATAGCCCGAGCTAGTCTTATTTCCATTCTATTTGTAAGCATAATTCAATATCTAATATTAGTGAAATGAAGTGTTGTTTCTGCTCCATATTTGTATTTATTGTTATATCTGTATTTGTTGTGTTCTTATTTAAATCTGGATCAACTATTCCATTTAAAATCTCTCCCTTCCTTCTACAAGGAGGTGATGGGGTGTGTGATTCGAGAGAATCCCTCAATAAAATGGCGGTAATACCCCGCTAGACCCATAAAATATCATATATCAGCTACATTATTAGGGATATGTAACTCCATAATGTTGAAAATAACAACAAGAAATGATAAAAACAAAATCCAGAAACTCCAATTTTAATTTTTCCTTGAATTAAAATTGTGAATTAAAATCGAATTTAGTCTCACCAGCTACTTGGAAATAATTAATTAAGTTATTTTGACTTAATTAGTTGGAGAAACTCAAGTTATAAGTCTTTCTGAAGTTATGCAAGGGTTATCCCTTAAATTAAGGAGATAAGCCTTAAATTAACGAGATAAGGTTGATTTATACTTGAGTTGTAGTTAGTTAACTCAGTTTACCGAGTTAAGTATAGTTAAATTAGTTCCAAATTGTTTGAGGAACTAATAGAGAGTTATCAGTCAGTTGATGCATGCATGCACTCAACGAGTGTACTCCATATAACTAAATATTCCCTCATCAATAACTCATGCATGTCTATTCTGAGAAAGACCCAGTTGATATTAAAGACAAGGACATTGTACTATCAGTTGCATGTGTTGGTGCACCACAAGAGTCATTTTGGGCTTGGAAACCAAGGTTGGGGTTTTGCACCCATCGATGTTTGGGTAAACACCATGAGGCATTTTGGACATGTGATGGATGGAGATGATAAAGGACAGTGAGGAGAATCCAAATATTCAAGAATCATTGAATTCTGAGATGTCCTTGATTAGATATGAATTTTCAAAGTTGACAATGAGCGTTTTGGGTGTTCAAGTCATGTAGGCCCGAAGTGAAATTAGCTAAAAGTCATATTCCTTAACCAATTCATTGATTCCTTCTAAAATATATAGGTATAAGGTGGTTTGATTCAATTTAGACATCCAAAGTGAGAAACACATAACAAGATAGAATCTTGTTAAAGGAAGAGAATATCTATGTCTTGGCCTCGGGCAAAGGAGGGAGACTAGTGAGGAGGAGAGGGCCTATTAGGGCATCTTATAGGGTTGTTGGTGATCGCACTTGTTTTGCAAGAGGGCCAAGGAATAGGAGCCAAGTTATGGATTTTTTTGAGGGTGTTTATGGGTGGAAATACCTACAAAGAGGTTGTCACAGTCGTGTACAAGAGTCTTGAAGTAGGTCACAGTCTTGAAGGAAGGGTCGAAGTTTGTTTTGAGGGCTAGAAGTAGCCAAAACATTTAGTGTATAGGGACGACCTCTGAACGAAGGAAACCTGTAGTTATGGGGAGGATTTCTAGGCAAGCGTTTAGGGATGCAAGGGACTGTGATCTTGCCCTAGCTAGGCCAAAGCCAACAGTAGAAGGACAAAACCTAAAGTAGTGAGTATAGGTATGTATTTTGGTAGATTCTTGTAGGTGTTGGATCCTTGTTTATGGATCAGTTTTGGATCATTTTTGTAGCAACCTATGGGAGCCAATTGTGAGGCTTGTCTTGATATTTTAAATCCTCTTCTAGGAGAATATCTCATAGTGATTGTATTGGGAATCGTTGGACTGGTGGAGGGAAATGTGTTGATGGCCCAAAGTAGCCCTTGACAAGTAGTCATAACGAGAGCTTGACAACTGAAGGTTGGGTGAAGTTGTTGAGCCTATGTGTAGCTCTTTGATGGAAGAAAGAAGCTACTAGAAGGAATATTGGAGCTCAAGCATTGGCAAACCTAGAAGAGAAGATTGGATCAACCCCTATTCATTGAAGAATAAGCAACTTGCAGTAGTGATAGGTGGCAACCCTCCTAGAGACTCTGTGTGGTGTACTTTGATGAACTAATGGGTAGCTAGAGAGAAGAATGAGAGAAAAGGAGTATTGGGACAAGTTAAAACATAGATACTACACCAAGAATATCAATGTATCTTTTATTCTTGTACTTGTGGATAATTGAGGGTCATTATCCCTTCTATGGGAGCCCTAGAGAGTTGTATTATATGTTGATTAATATAACAAAGTTGGGTTAAAATTTGTAAAAAGTTGTCTATACTTGTGCATGTGTGATTTACTAATTTATTTTGTTCTGCTATGCAAAGTAGTTCTATTGAGATTCTTTTTTGGGTAGCATTAGAGATTCTAAGATTCTATCCTAGACCCAAGGTCATGGAAACTCAACACTTTGTACAAAGCAACCTACCCTCAAACAGTAAATAAATAATCATTATTTTTGGGCTCTCACTATCCTAATTGTAGATCTATGTTCAACACTTAATGACCCTATATTCTTCTCAGTGACATGCACTTAGCACTCTCTTCATTTTTCTCACTTTGTAGTAGAAATCATTCAACTCTTGGTCCTCATAGAATCTGCACGATCAATAACTCTTGGCCATCATACTCCTTAGTTTCTCTTAGCCAAACTCATCATATACCATATTCAACTCTCTAACTCACTCAACACATCCCACAAAAATGTTGCATTACCCCAAGTCTAACTCTGCATTCCTGAGTTTTGTTCCTTTCCTACATAGGGAACAGTGCAATCTCTATTATCTTACACTCTCAATGTTCATAGTCCTTCAACATGGTTCACTCTATGCTTCACACTGCCTAAATGCATGCTCTATAAGGCTCACCAATATGTTATTACATCCAATTACTTAGCTATTGCAGCAAAATTAAATTATAGAATGGTCTCTGGTGTTTTCCCATGCTGAGAATTGAATCTAGGTCCACTTCTGCTCTCAAGGAGTTCCTCCTTTATTAAATTATTCCTTTACAAATATAATGGCTCTTTATTACTGCTCTTTAAGAATCATAGAGCTCGAGATGTACTTCAGCATGGATCACTGAGCTTTAGTCTGATCACAATACTCCTAGGGCCATTTTCTCATTTATCTCTTTGTGGCATGAGGAGCACTTAGGTTTGAATTATTTAGTTTGATCTTGGAAATCTATTAATTCTCTTTGTAAATCATGGTCCTTCTTACTAGTTTGGAAACAACCACTGATCCATTCTACACATTTTAGCATGTTACGGGATTTAGCAAAGTTCTCCAACTCTAGGGAAATGCCATATATGACTATTTATACCAAACATAGAAAATAGTGCCAATTTGGCTACTGACTCATTCAAGCCCTGCTAATCACAACTAGTGGGCACTTCCACCTTTGGAAAGCTACCAAATATAGAGGGACTTTGCTAAATATGTTTTCAAACTGTTCATGCCTTTTATAATAATATTCCCTTTGAAATAATCCTGCAACTCCTCCTTTTAATTAGTGCCATTAGATCCTCATTTTAATACAATAAGCTCATAGGCCCATGGTCTCATAACACACAACACCACCACAAAATCTAGACCTAGGTGTCCTTTTTTTTCAACTGATAGAACTATCGAATGTCATGAAGTTTCCAATCATGGGCCCATTACATCGACATTTTACAATGGAGCGACTTTAAAAATATCCAAGGTATAACCATTGGGGTGATGTGTCATGTGGGATCCCTATTCATATGACTTCTGCTAATGAGAAATTTTTTGGGGTGGTGTGTCTATGTGGTCCCCGCATTAATGACTTGTGCGAATGAGAAAATTGATAGGGTGATGTGTCTATGTGTTCTCACCTATGTAATTCCTCCTAAGCTTGTTCTAGTCCAGATGCTTTGCCACATGTGCTCACCACCATGTCCAAACACCTCATCGCCCTAGAGTGACATCTCTCATTGGACCAGGCAATGTTGTCACGTGCCAATCAGAAGATCACCGAGGTGATTTTACATGCTACCATCTATGCCACCTGTGCAAAATTCACTACAATCGGTGCCCACTGCCTCATGTCACTTTCTGGGAGGTCTACGTCACTGTTAACATCATCCCATGCATTTCGAATTCTTATGTCACACCTTCATCTTCCTATTAAGTGAGCACACCAACTGTCTACCACCTCTACCAAATTCCGTGTGTCATGTTCTTAGTGGTGCCATGTGTCACCTACTTTCAGCGCACTTGGCCACCTAAAAACATGAAATATGCATGCCACATGCCATCATCCTAGAGTACCAAGTGTCCTGGAACTTTCATATGTTGATGCCATCCTACCACTATGTTTTGTCACCTAATTAGAGTGCACCATGTGACCTTATGCCATGTCACCTATACAAAGGAAGGGGTACAAGCCTTTTTTTTTCCATAAGTTTTATAAATTTTTAGGTAGGGATAGCAATTCTGTTTCAAAATAGACAAATATTTTCTCGTTTCCTTGGACTCATCTCCCTGAAACATTTCACATGATCTTCCTTGAGATTCCTAGGGAAGAAACTATGGGGTTATATGTCCCTTGGTGGGACCTCGTGCACCAGCTCTCTTGATCTTTGATTAGTTTGACTCTCCACCTCTACTTGCGAGCTCGTCCCTGCACCTCATCACCTCGGAAATTTTAACTTCATCCCATTTTGAAACTCCCTAGATTTATTCACCAATGTTACATGTAACGTGGGTCCTCCATCCTTGCACGCATTTCCAATCTATTGGCCCATTCTGCTACTTGTGTGCCACATCGTCCTATTGGTCTTGTTCTCAAACAATTAGCTTGTGCCTCCTTTGAAAATTATCTAGATTAAATCATTGAGCTTACATGTCCCAGGTGGGACCCACACTATACCTCTTGAGCTTATTATTCATACCCATGGAGATTCCTCTTGCCACTTGTATGTTGACTAAGCTGCAAAGCCCATGACAAGAACACCAAAAATTGACTTTAGGCCTTAGAAATTTGACCTACAATATATTTTGATCCATGAGGCCTTTTTCAAACTTCAACATGTCCTTGGAAAGATATTTCTAAGAACTATCAAACTATGCCATTTTAGGATCATACGAGTTAATCTTCTGAGATAGAAACACCCTCAAAGCCTATGCCTTCAAACCACCATATTTATAATATTTCATAACTTTCTTCATTTAACCTCCCTAGTATGATGGTTCTCAAATGGAGATTGCAACAATCATAACGCGCCCCATGAATACGAAACTCCTTGGCACAATCATCTTTGTATACATATAGCCATCTCATCCATGCATAGGGGTGTGCTCAATTTTTCATCAATTCCAATCACACCATTGCATCAATTTAACATCAATGCCAACACAGTAATGCCATTTTCCATCCTAAAAATGCCAAAAGTTCAACATCTCACTCTCATTTTTCTTGTTTTGTTCTTTATTAATCGTATAACTTGGTATAAAGGAGATATGGTAAAAATATTTGCGTGTGACTCTTAACCATAAATAGAATATTTTGATGTTCATGTGAATTAAAGAAATTTAATGGAAATATTAAAATATTCTATTGGATAGCGGAGTTGAGAGCGATGGTGATTTGCATAAGGGTTTTTGCTTTAGAAGCTTTTAATGCTATAGGCAAAAGCACAAGAAAGGGAGGAGCGATAAAGTAATGAGAATCCATCCTTTTCAAACAAAAATCTAGAATGGGTTTCACTCGCACGATTTAGAGGTGAGAAAGAAGATTGATGGGGGTTTTTCTTCAACATGAAACCCAAAAACAATTTATGGCTTCTACTAGGGATTGGAGCAAAGTAGAGAAATGATTCTATG
The DNA here is from genome assembly GCA_000404065.3 of Pinus taeda. NCBI lineage: Eukaryota > Viridiplantae > Streptophyta > Pinopsida > Pinales > Pinaceae > Pinus > Pinus taeda. The sequence continues at coordinate 85,172 of APFE030968285.1, read as the reverse complement.
CCCTAATCTGAACATTCTCCTCACATATCTGGCAAATAGATCCCTTGGAAGAATGAACCTACTCTTACTTTCGTTTCTTCTTGACTATTGGTAGGGAGATAGATAGAAACATGACACAAACCTTCACTCTGTGGATTGAGATCGTTTTCTACCATGTTTCAAACCTGGGCCAAAATCCCTGATTTTGTCTCTTTTTTTTGCTATTTAGAAGCAGGACATAAAACAACCAAAAACATATTAGGAAGAGATCTACGATCCAAATTTAGGGAAAAATGATGTGGAGTAGGATGCTAAATTACTAAATATGTACTTTCCCACTTTAGATCTTACTAAAAAAACATCATATCTAGTAGATCCGTTAATGATATAACAGAGAAAGAATGATTTTCATATTTTTATTAAGAACCCAACTAGGAAATATATATTTTTTAGATGCAAGAAAGGCATCTCATGGAAAATTTGAATTCCTCCATGTAGATCCACATGGGTATCCCAACATATCTACACATTCTTGAATGCGAAGGAAAGATGCTTCAAAATCAGTCCAAATTAAGAGATTATGGAGTAGGAAAAGACTCTACAATTATTCTAGGTATGAGAAGCAAGGGTGAATCAACCAATCAAAACTAAAAAAAACAATAGATCAACAACATTCAAATATTCTCTCTAGGGGAATACTGGGGCCTCAATCAAAGTTGATCAAATCCTCAATATTCCAAGCCCTTATATTATGGAATAGTTAAATGAAGCATCGGTAAAGACAATATATCTAACAAACGTAAATGATATGCGTACAATTTTTCAATCACATGCTTTCATTTGCAGATTCAACAAATTCTGGCCAAAACCAATGGACCTATTTCAATGGATTTTTCATAAGTGGAGAATCAATTGTGATGTTAATTTTTGCTTTGGGGGCTTATTTATCGTAAAATTTGAAACACTAAAGGACAAATAAATTTCCTTAAGAGAGGGTCCATGGTTCTAGGGAAATGTGTATCTTTTTATCACCCCATGGTTTCTAGAATTTGATGCTAATACAATGGTGGTTTCCAAAATGTTGGTTTGGGTGAGATTGCATAATCATTCCCTTCAATTATAGAATCAAAAAGTAGTAGAAGGAATTATGAATATGCTAGGGAGATACATCAATATGGATACTCAAAGAACTAAAGAAGCAAACTACACTTTTGCCAAAATTAATGTGGAGGTATACATTAGGAAAGGATTATCTAACTATATTCTTCCGACACATAAAAATCAGTGTTAGACCCAATTTTAAAATTTTTAAAATATAACTTTCAAATGCCTCCTTTGTCTACAAACTAGACATTTACAAAAACCAAGTCCTATGGCAAAGAAATATCCCAGGAAGAAAAAGAAACTAGCTAAAAATCCTAAGGAAAGGCAATTTCCGAAGCAACAACATGAGGAAGAAGATGAAGAGGAGGAAAGGAGAAATACCATAAATGAGGAAAACCATAACCCACAAGAAAATCTAGTGAACAGAGGAGTAAATAAAGAAGGAATCATGGTACCAAGCTTGCAAAATCCAAAAGCAGCATGAACTCTAGTCCAAGTAGCGCAGAACGAGAAGGAGATGGTAGGATTCAAACGCTCGTATTCATATGAGAGCTCATACTCAGACAAGGAAAATCCAAGGATGGTAGCAGAGAACCAACTAGTAATTGTAAATGCCACTTTTGATCAAGGAGGGTGGCAAAAAGTGGAAAATTAAAAAGGTAGAAAATGGTAACTAAGTATTTACACTTATACCCAAGTTTTCCTTCTGGTTTTTGTCTTTTGTTTTTGAAGGTCCCAATTCTTTACTAGTCTTGTCGAAAGTTATTGACACTTCTATAGCACATAATTTCTTTTCTTATATAAAATTACAATTTTTCCTCGAGGAAAAAAGAATTATCAAAATTTAATATAAACTTTAAATAGAGATAAATAGTTGAAAGTAAACAAATGCTATATTTTCACTTTTGATTATGACGATAATGTATAATTCTTATCATTTTTATAAATATTTCAATACAAAACTTAAATAAACTATCAGTTAAATAATTTATTTCAATATGAAATTCAAATATATGCATGTAGAGAAAGAAAACAAAAAACAAAAAAATAATGTTGACCATAATAAAATATTTCACTCTTGAAAGAAAAGTATTTGAAAGTTAAAAAAATCAATTACTTCTTAATAAGAGGGATATGTATAAGTGGATCATAAATAAAATATTTCAATATGTAGAGTTAAGTAATAATGGTTTATATTTATAAATATATTAGTAAGAAAAAACATTTTAATGTGGACAATATGATTCACTGATAAAATATTTCAATATCCATTTTATTCAAAATATTTCAATGTCAATTATGTATATATTGTATTATATATGGTTTTAAAGTCCATTTTTCAAGTAAATGTTTTCGTCAATTTTATCTAAAATCTAGCAAAGATTTGTTTTGTTGGAAATCCAAGTTTACATTATTCAAACACCAAGCTTTGGATCCATTTATGTATTCAAATTTGTAATTATACTGTTATCACTTAGAACTAAAAGTTTGATACATATAATTACATGCCCTAGTTTGATGACAAAGGTCTATGTTAAAGTTGGTTTCATTTTTATTTGTCTCAATTAGGATTGGGAGTTTTAAAGGTTTTTAACTTAGGTCATACTCCACTCCTTTTGGTTTTCCTCCACTCATCATTATTCCATAAGACATGTCTTGTCTTATCCGAGTCACCGTGTCTTTTAGTGATTTCGCAGCGCAATGTCATTTGCCCATTTCGCAGAGCAATCATGGTCTAGTATTTTCGCAACATGTCATGATCAAGCAGTTTCGCAGCGCATCATTAAAAAATATAACTAACAACGCTGCGAAATCATGGATTTGTGCATTTCGCAGCGAATCTTTCCCGAAATGTCAAGTCCGTAGGTGAGTCAGCATTTGTGTCCACTCATGTCAGTTTGATTACCTCTTGAATCATGTCTGAACGTTCATTTGCCGCTACTCCACCAATAGATTTTTGATATGCACGGAAATATCATTCCCAAGAGATTTAACTGTGCATAGTCCTTAATAATCGTCGTGAGTGTTGCATGAGTGACCAGTCATGTTTCAATTTGAATTTCAAGCGAGGCTGTTCAAGCGAGCCTGATTACAAGCGAAGCTGAATAAAAAGAGGAGCTGTATCACCATCTCGACGGAGCTGTTAGAATTTGGCTGTGAAGATCTCAAAGTGAAAATGGAGAGAAAGGAGCACAGATCCGGCAAATGCCAGAGGAATGAACCTGAAGGCCTGGACATAATGTTGAGAGATGAAGGCGCGAAGAAAGCGTTCAAAGATGCCGGGTGCTGGAGATTTTGTAAAAAGCTACAAGGAGGGCATGCACAGGTAACTAAGGAATTTGCTCTAAATTTCACTGGTTTGAATTCAAAGGTAGCCATGTTAGAGATAGCGGTTTCTCTAGAAGCAATAGCTGTTGTAACCGAGATCCCAAGAGGACGAGAAGAATGGTTCAAAATTTTTAAATTTGATAGGAATCCTTGTAAGGAGTTCTTAAAAGAGGCATATGTAAATGAAGACTTCATAAAAGCAGTGCCCAGGTATTATGTCAAGGAACATTATGCTCTTCTTCTCACCTGCATACAGAAGTATTTGACCTGTGAAGGAAGGTACAATAAGGTTTATCCTTACCATTTTAAACTGCTCTTGCATTTTACCAGGAAAGTCTCCATAGACATTCCGTTTTATTTAGTTCGCAGTTTAAGTAAGATGTGTGATAAGGTGTAGCTGAGGAAAGAGGACTGTGAAACCTCTTTATTTCATCATGGTCTGATTAAGTTGCTGGTTTTAGATGGCCTCCAAAAGATAGGCAGAGACTGGAATTATTTTATCTTCATGGCTGGATTCCAAAGTAAGACTGGTCTTACTCCACAACCAGCTAGAGAGTTTACCATAGCTGAGCTTCAAAGGGAAGTAAGAGCTAAAAAACAAACCAAGCCACAACTACCAAAACCAGTAAAGCCACTTATCATTTAGGAACAACCTCAGCAATCAACAAAGCAAAAGACTCAGGGTAAGAAGACTGTACCTGAAGCAAGAAAATCTGAAGCAGCCTCAAGGGTAAGGACAAGAAACCAAATTAATAAAGAAAAAGGTAAAGCTATAGCTGTTGAAGAGAGCCCTGTGTCTAAGGCAAGCCTGAATGATTTATTACAGGCTATTGAATTAGAGCAGTCCAAACCCATTCAGATTGATTTGACACAGTCACCACAGGAAAGTGCTAAGAAAACCAAGGCCTCAAAAAGGCTTAAGTTTGATGAGCTAGCCTAGGAATTTATTTTTAAACCTAGAAGACCTATGACTAGAAAATTCCAGCAGGTACAGGAAGCACTGCCCAGAACAGAGGAAACAGGGGAAGGGACACGACCCCGCCAAAAGAGTAGCACAAATAAAGCAGCCATCACATCTCAAGGAGATTATGTGGCAGCCATGAAAAGCCAAATAGAAGCAGCTGAAGAAGAGATTAACCAACTGAAGAAAGCTGCTAGAGACCTGAAGGCAAAGCTAAGCCAATTACCAAATAAATGAATTCGCTTTTCAGGAAAGGTTTTGTTCCTAATTTTTGTTAATTTTGCTTAATCTTAGTGTTTTGAAGATATTTAAATCCCTGCTACACATATGAAACATCAAAGGGAGTTTTTGGCGATCGATGATTGGGTGATATAAGTTCTCGGGTCAAAAAGCAAGTTGTTTTAAATAAAACAGCAGTTTCGTAGCGCGCTACGAAACTGCTGTAGATGATGATTTTTAACGCAGACAAACAGTTTGATATCATGAGCGGGAGTTTTTGAAAAAGAGACACCTATCCATCACTACAACCTACAGCATATCTAAAACGTGGCAACGTTCCATACCTTGGGTTATTAAAGGCTCAGAAAAATGATGTTACATGTTTGAGCAAATTGTGGAAAGCAGAAGCCGAGAAGCAGGGGACATCTCCTAATACCACGGGGCAAATAGGGATTTAGCGTTCAAAGGCCAATATGGCGTATTTAATATCCAGCTCAGCCAAAACTAAAGAGGACCAGGTGTCAAAGAACGAGGAGTAGCCACTATGGCATGGAAAGAGAGTTAGAGTCCTAGTTAATTTAGAATTTTTTTAAAGTTCCAGTCAGCACTTTATTTGTATTTAATAGTCAGTTAAATAGCTGATAGGTGTCATTAGACATAAGGATAGAGTTATTAAATTCCCCTCATGCTGGAGGAGGAAGCTTGAATTAGTTAGAATAAGAATTCTATATATCGCTGAAACAACAATGTAATGAGGGTTGGAAATTTGATAACAGAAGTACTGTTTTAGCTTATGTAAAGACCATTTTCAGTAATATAAATCATCTACTTTTCTTCTTAGGATTCATGAAGGATTTGTCATGTTCAGAATGTGTGTTTTGTTCTTTCCTTAATGTCTTTTTACAGTTGCATGGATGCATAATCACTCAGAATTCACCGATTGTGCTCTGACTTCCTGTATGCATGTATGAACTGTGGTTTTATGTAAGTTGTATTCTGAACATTTAAATGCTAAGTTCCCTGACTTCTATGTAAAGGTAGTGTCATTATTTACTGAAATATGATTGACTCCATAGGCCCAATGGAAACTTGTGTAATGTTTATCCAGCCTTTATATTTGTCCATGTTGTTACATCACAAGAGTTAGCCATCTTATCATTAATCAAAATCAATAACCCTTTTGAGAGAGCCCTCTCAGGCTAAGGAGGCTAAGCCTTAGTCAAAAGCTTGGTTTGAAATAGTTACTTAGAGTCGACCTGACCAGCAGCCTATCAGGCTTGATTTTGAGATAACATATACCAATGTTGTATTTTTTCATTGGTTACATTCCAATTATATTATATATATTTATATATATTATATATATATATATATATATATATATATATTATATATATATATATATTATATTATTTATTTATTTATCAATTTTTTAGAGAGATCAAATCTCTAGATGTACAAGAGGTTTTTACAAAATATTTGATTCCTTTTGAACACTTGTTAGATCCATGATTAATATGCATTTATAATGGTAATATAATACAATATAGCATACTCGCCCTTTTCCAAAAAGGATAAAATGATTCAAGTTCATGAAGTGATATCAACATTTTGTCCTCACATTACTAATAATGACCCAAATAAAATAATCTCACATATTGTTTTGACGAAACTATTCAATTTCAACAAGAGGTCAAGTTATTACATCAAAATTCATAATTGAAAGGAAGAAAATACTAACCATTATTCCTAAGCACCCCAACTAAATTTAATTAACATTTTTTTTAATTATTTTAAATATTTTATAGATTAAATTATAAATTAAATTAACTCAAAAGTTACTAAAAATAGACTGTTATATTAAGTTTATTTATATCACACCTTCAAATAAATTTCCTGTAAAAAAGATAAACAGTCTTAAATTTCTAATGTATTTTCTCTTTAATCAAAAATCCATATTAAAATTTAATAATATATAAAAAATTGTCATTTTAACGGAAAATAAATATTATATAAATAATCTTTTAATCATCATAATATTAATGACAGTATTAAAGAATAATAAAAATATCTCATTAATATTACACATTGAGGTAATATTCTTAATTTAAATTGTATTTTTAAAATTTAAGAATTATGCTTTTTCAATATATAGTATTATTATATATTTTAAAAATACTTTAATTTAATATTATAATATTTTGCAATATACAATAATTAAAATTGTATTTTTTTAATTTAATTATGTTTTTTAGATATAGACTATATTATTTTTTTAATTAATTTTAAAGATTGAAATTGATTTGATATTTTAATATATTATTTATAATAAGATAATTACCATCAAAATTTAAATATCTTAACACATAAATTTAATATTATGAAAAAATATCTAATATATTTAAAATTTTAATTATATTTTTGAATATATAAGATATAGATTTTAGTTCTCAAAAAACTTTTAGAAATTTCATCTTATAAATATATTATAAAAAAAATAGTTAAATCTAATTTTTTTGGATTATTTTGTATAATATTTGTTTTTCATAATAACTAAAGTGTTCACCTTAAATGTCGAATAAGTCACTAAGATCATATAGAATATTCCAAAATCTATTATAACACATTTATGGTCACCAAGATTGTAACATCTATCTATCGTCTATTTACCATAAGGAGTACAACACTTGTAGTTGTTACCATCGGTGTTTTGAACTGAATGTTAGCGGCTGTGAAAATTGTTTACAAGATCTCTAATGACCCTTTCATTTCACAAGTGCTCTCAAGATACTAGTTTTATGCTTGTTTGAAGCACTCAAGGTTACTAATTCAACGTGTATTATTGGTTTCAAGGTTTAGAACTTTGAATACCTCCTAGGGTTTAGTCTGTCGTAGGCTAGGTAGCAAATTATGGTACATGAAGTTGTTTTAATTGTATGAAACTTGATGTAATTCAAGGTTTTACCCTTCTCTGCAAGGTTTAGCATTTTGTAAACTTAATTATTGTTTGTTTTTACTAAAGGAGCTAACCACTTCAGGGTATCTCCTGGTAGGGTAAGATCCATTACTTAAATTGTAAAATGTTTATGGCTTAGTGTTGAGTGATGGTCTTGAACTCATTACAATTATTTATAATTTGATGAGTGCTCTAGTTTCACTTTATAATGCAAATTCTATTATGTTTCATTTTTGTTAGACACTCTGTTCTCGCTGGTTTTCACTTTTAGTAATGTATTCAAGTTATTTTTCTCTACAAAATTGTTTACATGAGGAATTATTTCCATGTCTGTGTTTCTATATATTAGTTGTATACTCAGTCGGTTGGGGTTTTCGAACAGATTTTGGGTTTTCCACCCACATTAGCTTGACCCAAAATCTAAACCTTTCCCCCATATTTCTCAATCTTATTATCATTCTCTATTAATTTACGCAATTTCTCTTTAGCTTCCCATAATGATTGCCTAATTAACTTAGACTAGTTTGTAAAGTTTGGAACATTCTCGGTAGTGATATTTCGATAATATTTCATACAACCATAGTTGACTTTGTTCACAAAAAGCTTAAATTTCGAATATTACCTTCAACCAATTCTTATGGCGAAAACTATGTTAATCTATTAACTATTAAGATTATATTACTAGACTTATGCATTTCTAAGGCTCTTCCTGGTACCCTCCCATATTATTTGGTTCCAATATTTACTTATAGCCACTAGACCTTAATGCTAAGTTTTCATAAGCATAAGCTCTTTAAAAAAAAACAAGACAAAATTTTCTATCAAGATTTCTAATAATTATAGTGGTTTCTTTTAACATAAATAAATTCTTATTTGTTAATGTTCTTTCATACTTCTCATTTCAAAAGAAGAAATATTTCTATATCCACATAGTTTTTTCCAAAATACTTATCTGACAACCAACTTTTAAAGAATTTATTGGGGATTGACCTCACCTCCCAACCATGAGATCAACGATTATGTTGGATCTCTCGCTAAGCGTTCAGCCTTCAGAACAATATAGAAATAGTGACCTTTAGGTTCTTTTCTAGCCTAAGGACCACCTATCTAGCCAATATCATACATATTTTAATCAAGGTCACCACTAGCTTATATCCATCTAAAGAGTACCTTGATGATAGCATCTTGCCTTGGTTTTATTTTCTTCCTCTTCACAAAAATTCTTCCATGTTCCTATCATGCTATCCTTGGCATCCTTCTCTTCCAATGAGATATTTCATCTCGAGGAAAAATGAGAGGGTTCAACTGTCTCTAACTGTTTCATGCTTCAAATCTCTTCTTGGGTCTCTTCCTATAAATTCCAAGACTTGTTAATTTCTACCAAGAAAACAAACAATCAAATTATTTCTCATTTACCATAACTGCCTTACCAAAATTTACCAAATCTGCATAGTAAAATAAATACAAAATGTTCACAGTTTCGAGTGTTACATATTCCCCCCTGATGTGGAACACCATCCTTGATGTTCAATCCTACCCCTGGAACAAACCATGATATTTTGTGCACATAAGTTCAATTTCTTCCCATGTGGCCTCCTCTAGGATAACGTTCCTCCATTGCACTTTAACTTGGGTGATATCTCACCTTCGTAAGATTGTTTCTCTCTCCTTGAGAATCTATAGAGGTTCTACAAGAAATTCTCCATCCGACTCAACCCATCGGGGCTTCACTGGGGGAGCAATAAAATACCATGTGCGTTCATATTGGGGGATATTTATTGAGGAAAAAATGACATAATATATTGGGGGACATATAGGGGGTAAAGGGCTTTTATATTGACAAATATAAAAAATGGAGCTTAAAGTTAATGAAAAAATATAAAGGGGTATAAAAAAGTGTTAATGAAAAAATGGATACCTACAATTTCTAGTGAAAGTAGGGGTTTTCTAAATTGGGAACCTGTATTGGGTTCATATTAGTAGGGGGTTAAATAATGTGCTTTTAGAGGGATTTTCCAATATGTAGTCAAATTAAGGGTATTGTTTAATATCCAGAACGCACGTGATATGTCAGAGGTTCACTGATTTAATCCTCGGTGACTCAACCTACCAATCATCAGTTGATCATTAGGTCTTAGTAATTATAATAAAAAACATTTAGTATCTATTGTCTATTCAAAATTTATTTTTACATTTACCTGCACTTCCTGCTACTTAATAATATGTGGGGGGGCATACACATATTTCTTCAATAAGGAAACATGGAATACATTATGAACTCGTATATGACTAGGTAGTGTAAGCCGATATGCCGCAATAATGAGGAGCTAGTTTTGCACAACTACCCCACCTTAAGGTACTTCTCTTAGGTTTAACCCATACATAAACTTGGTCTCCAATATGAAATTCCCTTTAAGTCCTTTTTTTATTAGCGTAGGCCTTATGTCTATCTTGGGCAACCTATAGGTATTTTCAAACCTTTTTAATAGCGTGTTCCATTTATGTTAGCATATCATGCCCTAAGAGTAGATTATCCTGAGGATTATTCTAGTTTGATGGTGTTTTACACCTCCTTCCATATAACACTTCAAAGGGGATCATTTTAAATGACTCATGATAACTATTATTATAAGAAAATTCAACCAAATGAAGGTAATCTTCCCATTTGGTTGGTTTTTGCATAACATACATTCTTAGCATGTCCTCAAGCACTTAGTTCACACATTTGGTATACCCATCAATATGAGCATGGTAAGAGGCACTGAATTGAATTTGGGTGCCCATTCATTCAAAACGAGCCTTCCAGAATGCCTAAGTAAATTTTACTTCTTTGTTTGAGATGACCACTATAGGTATGTTGTGTAACTAAAATATTTTTCTCATAAAAATGTCAACGATTTGAACAATTTTGTATGTAGATTGTATAGAAATAAAATGGGTTGTTTTACTGATCTTTTCCACAACTACCTTGATAGAGTCATTGTGTCTTTTTGACTCAATTAATCCTATTATGAAGTATAGAGTAATTACATCCCATTTACACTCAGGAATGGGTAATGGATGCAACAGTCTCGTTGGGTGTTGATGCCTGGCCTTGACTTGTTGGCAATCTAGACATTTCTCTAAATAATCTGCTATATCTGTTATATAGGAAAATGAACTCCTCATCAACTCCGAGGACAAAGACATGATGACTAAAGGACTGACCAAGTTCACAGGCCCAGTTGTCAAGCTAATGATGTCTAGACACTAGAAATGTGCTTTATAAAGCTTCTCATCAAGCTTAGGGGTGCATTAGTGCCTAGGGTAACTTTAATTGCTACCTCGAGAATAGAATTAGTGAACCTACATCAAGTTCTATGGGTCATAGGAGCGAATTGACTGAGAAAATATCCCTATATTCTCTCCTATGTTAGCTCATAAAAGTAGGAAAACATCAAAACTCGAACTATTTGGGGGAAATACTAATTCCTAATGGAGTATGCAAACGAGAAAGGGCATTAAAGCAAGAAACATCATAGCTTTTTCCTAATGGAACTCATGAAGGACTTGGAAACCCTAAACCTACATGCTATATATGCAAGGTTTGGGCCATTATGAAAGAGGTTGAAACATTTGAAAGGGTTACCTATTTGATTTTCAAGCAGAGCCTTAGACTAAGGCATCAGAAGAGGTTAAGAAGGGAGAGAGAGAGAGAGAGAGGAGCTAGAGGGGTAAGGGAGGGTTGCTGCAACTGATGGTTGCAATCACTCTTTATACATTATTATAGAACTACAGTTGTGTTGTCCACTCTGTGATCTTGGTAGTATAAACTTGTTTATATGTTGATCTAATATCTTATCGCATGAGTGGCTTAGTTATATGCAACTAGATATCTTTTATATGTTCATGCATTTGTTTATCAAGGTTTTATGTTGTGATATTATGCTTGTCTTTACTATGTGTAGGTTTTGATCTGGATCTGGCTCAGGGGTCTTCCACCTAGCTACATTGCTCTCTCCAGCAAAACCACACTAAGAATCGAGGTAATAATTCCTTCTGTCTTTGATATTCATTTGTTAAACATAGATATGCATGTATCTATGTGATAGTTGCAGCTAATTTGACTATCTGTCAAGAATCCCGGAAAGATCCTTGAGGATTTTCCACATCACCAAACACCCGTGCATTAATCCCTATAGCAATATCCCTTCTCATTCCATGCCAAAAATAACTTTTCTTTATTGTTGTAATTAATTTTTTATATCCAGGATAGGAAGCATATGGGCTTCTATGGAATTCATCCAAAATTATTTGCTTAATAGTTAGTTGATTAGGCGCATAAATTCTCTCTTTATAAGTTAAAAACCTTCTTTTTTTATACCATACTCGGTTTGACATCTAGAGTTAGGAGCCAATTTAGTTTATTTCCATAAAAAATCATATTTTGGATCTCTTGAGGCAACCTCCTTAATTTGGTCCAAAAAACTAATTTTTATTTGACTATAAGAAATTTCATAGACACATTACAACTTCCTGCTTAAGGCATCAACTACACGGTTCTCCTTTCCTTTTAAATGTTTAATGTCAAATTCAAATACAGTATGAAATCCATTCCACTTTTCTTAGCGGACATTCAAATGGGTTGTTTGAAATAACTTGTCAGGCTATTATGATCTATCATTAATAAAAAAAATTCCTAAAAGGTAGTGACGCCACACTTTCAATGCATGGACCACAACAATTAATTCCAAATCATATGCAGAATATCTCTGCTCACGTTCCTTCAAATTTCATGACTCATACACTATCAATTCCCCATCTTGCATCAATACCTCGCATACCACTTCTTGACAAGCATCAGTGTAGACCACAAGTTCCTTGTTCGGATTGGCGATCTTTAATACAAGGGAAGTGGTTGATAGTTGTTTTATGTATTCAAAACATTGTTGAAACTCGCTACTGATCTAGGTGGATATTGGTGGCCACCCACCTATTCCACTTGGACCCCCACCATTGTTTCTTTCAGTTTTTCATTTTCCTTATTTGTAGCACAATTTACTATTTTTGGCAGTTTTTCAGGTTCTCAACATCCGAAGTCATTTTGAGGCCCTAAACGATGTTTTTTTGGGAAACCTAGGACCAACATAGGTCATTGACCAATGTTGGTCATTCAAAATTTGTATTCCTTGCATATATCTTTCTAACGAGGTATTGTGTGTGTCAAATGGAGATCGTATGCCAAAGTTATGACCCTGGGAAGTTGATGTACCAATTTACCCAAACGGGGCCCATAGTTTGGCGCTTCATCTCCTAGGGTTAGGTTTTTGGATGTTTAGGGTTTTCCATTGTTTCTGAATAATAAATAAGCATTTGAACCTCATTGTAACATATTTCAGAGGCGTGTAGTTTCCAAATCTCTTCTTAGAGATAAGCTACCATCACCCAAGCTAGTCTTATTTCCATTCTGTTTGTAAGCATAATTCAGTATCTGATATTAATGAAATGAAGTGTTGTTTCTATTGCATCTTTGTATTTATGGTTATATATGTAATTTTTGTGTTCCTATTTAAATCCAGATTAGTGGTATCAGAGCGGTCTGCTCTTTCTCTATTTTTCTTTGCATGTCCCCAATGAGGTTGGGATATAAGGAGTTAGGGCTCGATCTGGTTGAACCTTTGCAAGATTAGCCTCACAAAACCCAATAGCTGGGGGAAGAAAAGAAACATGAGGGGGCAGGATATCGTATCAAAATATTGCTCGGGGAGGTGAACTGTCCTCGTGCTCCTCCACGACCTTGTCCATTTGTTTTTGTCGTGCAGACGGGCCTTATTTGGAGGCCATAGCCACCATCGTCTGCTTTCCTTGAGGGCGTATCATCAGGAAAACAAATTTCCTAGTCATGGAAATGAACTTACTGCATTGTTTTGCAATAAAAAAAGAGATGGCGATAGGCAGTGCTACCTCCGGTATCCTGTACAACTTATTCCCAAAGTAACAATAACAACATGAGGCCTTGACTCATACACAGCATGTCGCTTCCGCAAGTATGGTTGTCCTAATAATGCATCACAAAATTCAAGGTGAGCAATGTCACACAATACCTCCTATGGGCAAAGTTATCCACCCATAGGTGTGTCTCTATATTGTCAGCTCAAGCACTCCATCGATCTGACCCCATGTGCACCATTTCCCAATGGACCAATCTATCAACGCTCCATTCTAGAGAATGAAGAAATCAAGAGGCAGATTGAGGAGTTTTTGAAAAAAGGTCACATCTGGCAAAGTTCATTGCCCTGTAGGAGCCCGATCATGTTGGTACAGAAGAAGGATGGGACTTGGAGACTCTGTATTGACTATCAAGTGCTAACAAGATCACTGTTCAGAATACATACCCGATCCCACATATTGATGACCTTTTGGACCAATTCAATGGGGAAAAATATTTCAGAAAGATTGACTTGAAGTCTAGATATCACCAAGTACCAATCGAACTCTCTGATGTGTGGAAGACTACCTTCAAATCCAAGGATGGCCTTATCGACTGGTTGGTTATGCCTTTTGGGTTGGAAAATTCTCATGCAACCTTCATGAGGCTGATGGATGACATATTACGACTATTCACCAACTCATTTGTAGTGACATACTTGGATGACATCCTAATATTTAGCCAGAGTTGGGAAGAGCACCTCCACCACATCTGACAGATTCTCCAAACATTGTGGCAACACAAGATGTGTGCCAATTGGGAGAAATGAACTTTTGGCATGAACCAGGTTCAGTATTTGGGATACATTATTGATGAACGGGAGGTGCATGTGGATCCAACCAAGATCCAAGTCATTTGGGATTGGCCAACCCCAACCACTCTAACAGAGGTCCGTAGCTTTCTGGGTCTTTCCAATTTTATCGCAGGTTCGTGTTTGGATTCTCTTATATCACTTGGCCCTTGAGTCAAGTCACCAAGGGAGGAGCAAAAGAAAATTTATTTTGGTCGGAATCTCAATAGAAGGAATTTGCAGAGTTGAAACATCGCCACTGCTTTGCACCAGTTCTCACTTTACCATACTTGCAATAACCATTTGAGATCAAGACAGATGCCTCTAACTATGCTATTGGGGCAGTTCTTACTGAGTAGGGGAATCCACTGGCATATCACAGTGAGACACTTTCAGACATAGTCCAAAAGTATCCCACTTATGACAAAGAGATGTATTCCATTGTGTAGGCCTGCCGAAAATGAAAGCATTACATTTTGGGGAAGGAAATGGTCATCCACTATAGTCGGGCTGCTAGGAATTTTGGGGTCGAGAAATTAGTGGCAATACTGCAAAAGTATTTGTATTGGCTGAATCTTCAATAGGATGTCGGGAAGTACATCAGATCTTACACTTCCTGCGCCATTTCCGAACCGAACATCAGGAAGCAAGGCCTCTATACTCCATTGCCTACCCCTAGTCGACCTTGGGAATCCATCTCCATGGATTACATGTCGGGTCTTCCTTCTACTAAGCATGGCAACAACTTTGTTTTTGTGGTCCTCGACAAATTCTCAAAGATGGCCATTATAGTGACCTACAAGAACAATATCACAGCATAACCCACTACTAAACTCTTCTTTGAATGAGTGTGGGTACACTTTTGGATCCCATAGTATATCATCTCAGATCAGAATAGCAAATTCCTCAATACATTTTGGTCCAGTCTCTGGTCAATGTTGGACACCAATCTCACTAAGTCAACAACTTTCCATCCCCAAACTCATAGCCAAACAAAGGTTGTCATTAGGATGATCATACACATTCTGCACATGTATGACTCAAAGAATTCACGCACATGGGATGAGAGCCTCCCCTATGTCCAACATAGCTATAATTGTGCTCTCCACAGCTCGACTGGTCACAACCCTTTTATGGTGGGCTTGGGGTTCCAGCCACTATGTCCCATTGATGTGGCCATGTCGTTTGCAACTACTCAGGCAGATTCAACTCATGTGAAGTTCGAAGCCGATAAGGAAAACAAATTCATTAAGCACATCCAACATATCTGCCAACAAGTCCACAAAATTCTAGATAAATAAAATGTCAAGTACAAGTAGCGACATGATCAACATCGGGTGCCACACAAGTTGTAGGTGGGCGACAAAGTCTAGTTGTATTTGTAGAAGAAACACCCTACTAAAGTATATCGGAAACTCAGACCACTCTGATATGGTCCTTATAGAATTACCAAGGATGTGGGAGACAATGAAATTGAGCTTAGAATTCCCCCATTCCTTGGCCTACACCTAGTGTTCAATGTGGACCACCTTTGACCATACTTCCCACCATTGTTGGACACATCAAACGTTGAAGAACAATTCAAATCTACAGAGTTAAGCCCAGATTGCATGGAACAAGCCACAACTGATCAAAGCATGGAAATTTAGATCAAGAACACTAGACAACAAAAGATCCAACTATATCGAGTTGTCAAAGAAGGCCAACTCCTTCACCAGGGCAAGTGGCTCACTAGGGACCAAGTCCAACAGAAGTTTCCTCATCTCGTGGAGGAACTCAACACAACGGGGACCACTACTTCCTAAGGGTGAAGGAATGATCCAGTTGGATATTGGTGGCCACCATCCTATTCCACTTGGACCCCCACCATTTTTTCTTTTAGTTTTTTAGTTTCCTTATTTGTAGCACAATTTACTATTTTTGGCAATTTTTTGGGTCCTAAACTTTTGGAGCCATTTGAGGCCGTAAAAAAAGTTGTTTTCTAGAAAACTAGTACCAAAATGGTTTATATACCAATTTTGTTCATTCAACAGTTGTATTCCTCAGATAGATTTTTCTAACGAGGTATTGTGTGCATCAAACGAAGATCGCATGCCAAAGTTACGACCCCCAAAAGTTGATGTACCAATTTACCCAAACGGGGCCCATAGTTTGGTGCTTCATCTCCTAGGGTTAGGCTTTTGGATTTTTATGGTTTTCCATTGTTTATCAATAATAAATAGGCCTCTGAGCCTCATTTTAACATAGTTCAAAGGCATGTAGCTGCCACATCTATTCTCAGAGATAAGCTACCATCGCCCGAGCTAGTCTTATTTCCATTCTATTTGTAAGCATAATTCAGTATCTAATATTAATGAGATGAAGTGTTGTTTCTTATCCATCTTTGTATTTATTATTATATCTGTATTTGTTGTGTTCCTGTTTAAATCTGGATCAACTATTCCATTTAAAATCTCTCCCTTTCTTCTGCAAGGAGGTGATAGGGTATGTGATTCAAGAGAATCCCTCAATAAAATGGTGGTAATACCCCGCTAGACCCATAAAAGATCATATATCAGCTACATTATTAGGGATAGGCCAATCCATAATGTTCAAAATAGCAACAAGAAATGATAAAAACAGAATCCAAAAATTCCAATTTTAATTTTTCCTTGAATTAAAATTGTGAATTAAAATCGAATTTAGTCTCACCAGCTACTTGGAAATAATTAATTAAGTTATTTTGACTTAATTAGTTGGAGAAACTCAAGTTATAAGTCTTTCTCAAGTCATTCAAGAGTTATCCATTAAATTAAGGAGATAAGCCTTAAATTAAGGAGATAAGGTTGATTTATACTTGAGTTGTAGTTAGTTAACTCAGTTTACCGAGTTAAGTCTAGTTAAATTAGTTCCAAACTGTTTGAGGAACTAATAGAGAGTTATCAGTCAGTTGATGCATGCATGCACTCAACCAGTGTACTCCATATAACTAAATATTCCCTCATTAATAACTCATGCATGTCTATTCTGAGAAAGGCCTAGTTGATATTAAAGACAAGGACATTGTACTATCAGTTGCATGTGTTTTCCTATAAAGAAAACTCATGCATGCAGAAGGAATGAATTCTTGGAGGATTGCGCAATTCTGACAATGTGTTAGAGCAGTGTTCCACTTGGTGGGGTGAGAATCATCCACTAGGAATAACGTAAGGAAATAGGAGCTTGGAGGGCAGAAAGGAAGGCTTATGAGAAGCCAGGATTGTCTGTGAGCATCTATGAGGATTGTACCGAGAGCTGGCTAGTTTTGAGAGCTAAGGCTTTGTATAATCTCTATGTATTTCCACCTTGTATGATAATACAGATAGTGGGGTTTTTAGTTGAGGCTTTCCCCAAATTATTTTCATGTGTCTTGGATGATTGATTCTTCTTCTTCTAGTTATATTGTTCAGCTCTAATTTAGCTCGATCTTTAAGCCTCCGCAATTGATAGTAGAAGTACGTTATAGTATTTTTCTTTGGTTATATTGCATTATCGGGTTAATCTACAGTAAAATTTTCTACACAGGCCTTAGAGAGATATTTGTACAGAATTTCAGAATTTCTACACATAATAGTTCTGATCTTTTTATGATCAACAACTATACCTTCAACTAAAATAGCATGGCCCAGATACTGAATTTGACTTTTATAAACATCACATTTGATAAATTTAGTGTATAGCTGATGATCCTGCAATGTTCGCAATACTATCCGAAGATGTACTTTATGTTCTTCCAAGTTCTTTGAGTAAATCAAAATATAATCAATGAAGTTAAAACAAAGTTATCTAAGGGTGAAAATTTCCATTCATTAAACTCCTGAACTTTGTTGGTGCATTGGTAAACCCAAATGACAACACCACAAATTCATAGTGTCTGTACCGAGTTCGAAATGTTGTCTTATAAATATCGTCATCCTTTATTCAAATATGATGATAACCAAATCATAAATAAATTTTGGAAAATATAGTGGCACCTTTAACTTGATCAAACAGGTCATCGATTCTCGGTCAAGGGTATTTATTTTTAACTATCATCTTGTTCAGTTTGTTTCTAATCAATGCATAGTCGTAGGGTGCCATGTTTTTTATTTACAAACAGTATAGGGGATCCCCAAGGAAACACACTTGGATGGATATACCCTTTATAATGTAATTCTTCCAGCTCCATGTTTAGTTCTATAAACTTTAGATACTCATATAGTAGGGGGCTCTTGACACTGGGGCTTCTCCCGGAATCAATTCTATCGCAAAATCAATATCCCTTTTTAGGGGAAACCCTAAAATTTATTCTGGAAATATATCAATAAAATTCTAAACAACGGGTAAATGTTCTAGGGTAATTTTTTTCCTTTGTGTTAGAATATCGAACTTGTACAATGATAATCAGGTAGCATTTCCTAAGACACTTACCAAACTAAGTTGTTGTAATCGGTTGTAATTTAATAGGCCTTTTTATTCCTAAAAGTTATTTCCTACCATCATCCTCAGTGGGCTTTCTCCTTACAATTCACTATGGACCTACTAGCACTCCATAATTTCTTAAGGTTGTAAAAGAAATTGCAAAGGTAACCACAAAACCACTTCTAAGTTTAGAATCTAGCAAAGGGATCTCTCTGTCAGATTTAGCTTTGTTTGCTTTGTAAGATTTTAGGCTAGATGTGAGAGTTCAGAGTTTGGTTTTTAAAATGGTTTGGTTGGAAGAGAAAGGAAACCCATTAGGAAAATGGAGTCAAAGGAGCTTAGAGTGATCAATTTGCAGAAATATCAAGCTTAAGTATAGTAGGGAAAGGTAGGCATACTACTGGATCCTTGTATTTTTTGAAATGGACAAGGAAGAAAAGATTAAGAATCACTTCAAATATAGAGCATTGTTACCTGAATTCTATATTTAAATTTCAGTGGAAAACATTGATATTGATTTAAGCCAGCATAGAGTGTATTGAAACAAATTTTGTACTTAATATTCTTAAAAACAATACAGAATAGAAAGACATATGAAAAACAGAGAAAAAAATAAATTACGGTAAGAAGCACTTCACCACATAGATATGGCACAGGAATCCTGAAACAACTTGTCTTGTATTAATGCAAAAGGTCACTTGAACTCAGTGAACAACTTTACAATAAATGGTAGTCTTTCTCAATACAAATCCCAACATCAATACTTCAAATTATGAAGTATTTATATAAATTCTATCTAGATATCTTGACATAAAACATCAAGATTTATTACAAAATATCTCAAAGTTTTTTTTACAAAAATAGAACATAAATATAGGAAAACTGAAACTATTGAAGTTGTTGGCACTATTCTCGAGGATCTTGTTGATGACTAGACCTGAAAAAGTGTTGTCTTGTTGTTTTGCTCTTGGAGGTGAAATTGTTTTACTCCATCAGTTCATGTAATTTATCCCAACTCTCTTCACTTGGGATAGCAAACTTGATTAACTTCATGTATGATCTGAATGGGAAAATTAGTTTTGCTATGCTAAATTCCTTTTTAGAATATCTTAAAAGTTCTTAAGGATTCATGAGGTTAATTGCAAGTTTAAACATGAGTTTTTTTAGTGCTTTTATGTAAATTTCATGTAAAAATTAACATAAACAAATGACTGAACAACAACATATAACAAACATGAACATCACCAAAATTGTATCACAATAGCACATGATGAAGGAGTTCACCCTGCTTGGGCTACGTCTCCTTGGACTAGCTTTCAATGGCTTGGCCCTCTCTATTATGCTAAAAAATGTGAATACATCAGTTTACAATGCTTAGATAGCTCTAAAACTTGTTCCAGTCGCTCCAAAATGCCCAAAAATGCATGTTTAGCCTCTTTCTACCCTTGATTTGGTAAAAAACTAAAGAAGTTATGGCTTCCCGAAGTCTTTCTGCTATTTTCTCTACAAACTCCCCAAATTCTGGCACCATCCTACAAATTCACCCCAAATTGTGCTACCAGAACGCCGATTTGGCCGAGTTCCAGGCGAAATTGCTAGATGCTTTAAATAGCCTCTAACACCTAAAATTTGCATTTTTTTGGGCCACTTGGGGGGCCATGTGCCTAGGGCTAAGGCCAATGACCCACCCTCGCTGGCTGGGTCCCCACTCTGCTTTCTTGTGGTCCCATGGGGTGGCGCATCCAAGGGTTGGCCCCCGTGGCTGGCCCTTTCCCCGAAATGGCATGCACATCAACATTAAGTACAAGTCATAACTATAGTTTAATAAGAACTATTGGTGTGGTGCATTGGTAGGAGGCTTTGGAATTGTGCTTCGAGGTCACAGGTTCAACACCTGCAGTTGCTGCCTAGATCTTAAACAAATTTTTGCTAGCCCTCAGTTTGCCACGTGGAAGCCCCTAGCTGTGCCACATGGCGGCTTGTGGTTGGCCACCAACCATCCAATAGAATTCCACTAAATGCACCTAATGATGAACTACCACTTGGCCACACACCATTTGCTGAAAACCCATTGACTAGTCAACCCTACCATGTCAGCCTGCATAGTCAGTGCCACATCAACAGTACAGACTATTGATTGGGCTGTCACATTTTGCAAAAATTCATCTATTTGGGAAAGTCAACAGAACATGATTCTCGAAGCATATGGAGTCTGTTTTGTACGAAACAAGTTGCACCAGATTTAGAACAAGCTCTACGCGATCATTTAGGTTCTACTCCGATCCGACAACTTTTAATTTTGAGTTATTTTTTAAGCACCTAATCTTTGTAGGTCTCATCTACCTTAGTATACTTCTGAAAAGTAGGCTTGATAAGAAACAGGTGCTTAATCTCATGCTTGATGAACATGTCGAACTCTATAGCTTCCAGAAAATCCTTCCCCGTGATGTTTCCTTTAATGTCTACAAACTTTGATTTATCTCAGGCAATAGTGTATATCTTGCGGTAGTAGTCCTTTAAACTGATTAGTTGGTCTCCCACTCCCATTAATGCTAGTAGTCCTTTTAAATTAAGTGCATTAAGCTTTCTATGGAATTTTTGGACACTGACTCCATGTTGAGACATTTATTTTCTAACTGCAGCATCAGGTTCCTCTTAGTTAGGACCCTTCTCACTTCTAAAATTGTTTATGTTCTATCTTCAACTTCTAATTCTTCTAACTCCTCCTTGGCTTTTCACTTTAAGATTTTTATGAGTGTTGTAGCTTGTCCAGGCTTTTGTCCCAAATATTCCTTTATCTTTGCAACTGCCTCTTTTGATTTCTTAATAAACTCTTGTTGTTCAAATATAATTTGAATTGAGGGCCATATTTCATTCATGGCCTTATTAATCTATATACATATGGTCTCCTTTGCTTGTGCCAAAGTCTAAGCCATGGCTGACTCACTTTCTAACTGTTCAATATTTTGAGAGAGCCTGTGAGTTTTCTGCAACTTTGCTACATAAGAAATGTCTATCTAGAGCTTCTACTCCTGTAGAGTTTTGAGCTGAGCCTTTCACTTTCAATTTCCTGCCCTTCAATGGACAGGTCTTCCATGGTTTTGACTAATTCATTTGGAGAATATGCACCTTGTGTTGGTGCTTTGATCAATGTAGATACTCCTTCTATTGTAGATACTGAAATAGGGACTGTTGTTGGAGGCACTATAGCCAGTTGTGATGACTGCTCTTTTTCCTTCAACAATTCTTCCATCTCCACTTCCATGACTTTGATCTGTCTACTCGTTCAATTATTATATTGAACATGTTTTCTTTTTCTTTCTCTAGCTCCCCAACTTCCTTAGCTTGGGGATCCTCCGTGGAGGGAATTTTGAGTTGTTTCCTAAATGTTTTTATGTCTACATTTCTCCTCCTTACAATCTCCTCTACTGTTTTTACATCTTTGGGGACATGCCCCAGTTTAATCGCCAGGTCCTCCAATGATTTAATCTTGGTGTCCTTAACCAAAGATGATTTTTTTTCAAGTTTTAATTGTGATTGTATGTTGATGAGTGACGCCTGTAACTTAGAAGTTGTCATGGAAGTGTTGGTCAAGGTAGAGTACATCATTTCTCCAGTCTGTTTATGTAGGTCTATTTGGTCAATGGATTGAATCTGCTTAGCATCAAATGAGAAAACTGATTTCTTGTAATCAACTGGAGTCTTAGGAAATAGAACCGATGCTTGGAGGAAAGAAATTTTTATTTCCCCTTCTCTATATTAAAGAATGAAAGAGACATGTTCTATGAAGAAGTTATTTGTTTCCAGAACTATGTGTATGTCGAGGCTTTGAGTTGCTCATTCATCTTTTGAATTTCCATGTATTTTGAAAATATCTTTGGTTCATCCTAATCCTAAAGCAACTCTGATGTATGAGTTGTATTTGGGTGATCTTAGGAAGTTGAGGAGGCTATAGATCCTGTGAAGATGTCTTCTCCTCCAATAGAAGCATGATGGCATGTTAGAACTATAGTACCATGCCCCTCATCCTCCTCTTGAAAAATAGGATGTGAACTAGTCTTGTGCCTTTTCCTGTAGATCAAGAATTATTTGACTCCAATCTCTGTCACTAGAGGGGAAGCCTCCTCCCTTGGTCTCTTGTCTTTTTTCTCTTGAGGTACTGGAGTCTATGAGGCTGTTGTAGACATGACCTATTATTTTTCCTCCTGTAGTGTGCTTTTTTCCATTGATTTTGATTCACGAACTTCTCTATTTCTGGTCTTGGAGTATGAGTGTAGGGAGTGATTTTTTGTTCCACTCTCAGCTTAGAGATGATTTCAAAAGGGTCATATGACTAGGTAAAAATCAACTTGAAGTTCATTTGTTTGAGGAGTGAATCTGCCTCTTTGCTTGTTGTCCTGGTGTTACAAATAAATGGTCCCACCTGTGCTTTGATCTTGAACTAAGACTTCTTCTTTGCTGAAATAAAATGTAGGTCATACATATGTATCATCTTCCTAATAAATTCTAATGAGAATATTCTCATGGGAACAAACTTAGGAAGTCTGTAGGGTGGTGACTTGCACCCATAAATTCTAATTTATGTGTAATTTTGATATAAATACCAATACCCTATTTTATTCTTCTCACTGAGATGCATAATTCTTTGAATTTTTGGTCCTATCCTAGGCTCTACATCACTGTTTATTATGTTGGTAGTTGTATGGAGGAAATGATCCACATGATCTAAAAAAGTGTACTCGGTGGAATTCTTCCTCACTAGGGAGGTCCAAAGGATTATAGACTGTGAATTACTCTCATCATCTAGATTTTACAAGGGAAATGAAAATTTGTCTGCTTGATGATAAATACTACTGAAGAATACTCAAAATTCCCCTTAGTAGAGAGCTTGAGGAGTTGGTCATGGATTGACTCTGCAATGAGCTCACTATAATTGAAAACAAGGGGTTTTGCACCAGTTGTAAATACTGACAGGAAACCAAAAATGGCCTCATCAACCCACTGATCAGATTGATAGCTTAGTATGCCTAAAATGATGGCAATTACCTGTTTAGTCATCTCACGGAACATAGTGGATGAGTAGGGAGGATTTTTCTTAGGTATTTCGGCATCCTTTGGGAGAAAAATCTCAAAATTTTTGGCTCTCTGTGGGAAGGTTAGGTTTTTGTAGAATTCCATGAGGGAATCTACTAAAATTGGCTTCAGTGAGTCATATTTGGGCAATTGTAGTATCTGAGAGGTAGATTTTGTAGTCATGGTGAAAAGTATGTCACAATTATGGGCCACAATTGCTCTTTCGATGGGGATGTAGCGAAATTGGCACCAGCATATGAATACTAGGAAATGATAGGTCTATGGGAAGATGAATTCGGGTGGGGAAGACTCCCAGAGGCCCAATTCATCTTTGAGGTCAAGATATTTTTGCTTCAACCAGCTGTGAAATTCATAGAGGTCAAATTCATAAATAGTTTCAACAATCTTGTATTGTTGGTCCACTATTGGTAGGTGATCTAGGTCTATAGTAGGGGGCAACATAGGGTTGTCATTAGAGGATTTAGATTTTTTAGTTGCCATTATTGAAGAAGAAAGAGTAGGGAATTCAGAGTTACCTGGGAAAAACAAGTGAAATTAATGACTGGATACAAATTGTAGGCTAGATAATTAGTCACAGTAGGTGGTTATGCTGGTCACTAACTGAATCTGGACCAAATTGGTTCTGGTTGGCTATGCACTACGATTTCACGATTACCTTCTTATCATAAAATGGAGAAAGGAGGGGCATAACAGGTTTATGGTAGATTATAAAGAAAAATAGAAATTACCATTGTTGATTTACCCTTACAATGGAGCGGGTATGTTGTCGCAAGAAACGGGAAAGTCATTAATTGGGTAATGGTTGCTGACGTGGTGCCATGAGTGCTCTGTGGCAGCATCTTATTGGGGAAAGGAGTAATGATAGGGACGTGCTTTAGTGGAAGGGGAGTGGGGTCCACAAGCATGAGGTGACAGAAAAGCAGTGGAGGAGTATGATGGACATGGGAGTGAAAGGGGGAACGATGGAGTCCACATGGTGAGAGGTAAGTGGTGTAGAAGTAGGCATAGGGTACAAGGTCAACATGAGCGGGAAACACAGGATGGCGGTTTTTGGAGGGGGGTCAGAGAAGTAAGCAGAGAAAAGTTGGGGGGGTGCGAAATATAGCCTGGAGCTTCCACGTCGCAAAAAGATGCCACCTTTTGGGACCCGCCCCCCCTCCTCGTTGGTTAAACCTTGGAGGGGCTTGAGGGGCCGAAGACAATTCCCTGTCATTGATCTGGGTGGGGTGGATCGGAGCCTTTGGAAGGTGTACCTCACCTTTATCTCATCACGACAAAATGTGTCATGTCCATGACACTTTATTTATCAATTAAAATGTGATTTAAATTTAGCAAATCAAACTTAGCATTAAAACTTAATTAACCACGCTTAAACACTATGGTTAATCATTTTTTATACTAACTAATATAATTCAACCATGATTAAATTGTATGGTTGCTTATTTCACTAATCTGTACTAATTTTCTTCAATCTATCTTAATCATTCTTAAATTGTGTGATTAAAACTAGCTAATCTACTTCTCCTAATCAATGTGGCATTTAAACAAGCCACACACCTTATTGAAAATTTCAAAAGTAATACTGATTTATTTTTCATTTTTTAAGTGGCATTTTGACTTGCTCACTTGCAATAATATTTTTTATGGGGTATTTTCATTCTTTTCCTTCTTTTTTAATAATTTGATTTTTTGTTCTTTTCACTTATATATTTTTTATATCCCCTTTTTCCTTTTCTTTTCTATTTTTCCTTTTCTTTTTTTCTTTGGAAATAAATGTGCAGAATAGAAGATTATTTACAACATCTCGTATACAAATTACAGCTACAATCAAGTCATCCTATGAAATATAGGACCCTAACAGGACCAATGTATTTCCAACAAATCCATTCCAATTATTACATCATAGAAGCCAAAAGGTAACATATTCAAATTCGCTATAATTTGTTGTCCTTCTATCTCGATAGGAAAATTGTCTACCTTAGCTACCATAGCTAGTTGTACTAGCCAAAGGTTTTTAAAGTTACTGACTTGTAACTGACACAACTCAACTATTTTGGCGCTCACATAGATCAAGCTTGCTCCTCTATTTACTAAAATAGGAATAATATAGTTAGCTATCTTACCTTCCAGTTCTATCATTGAAGGTTGATATTCTACCTGGTGATCCTCCAAAGTAGCATTGATTCTTGACATACTTCTTGCTACATCTCCAACCATAAAGGCCTCTTGAATGTTATCGGTTGGTTTCATTCTTATACAATGTGGACAATTCTTATAAAAATGAGGTTCCCCATAGCCCCAATATTGCAGGGGATGTTTTTTTGCTTGACTCGATTCAAGTTTGATGGAATCTTCAGCTTGTCAAAGCTCATTCTGCAATCTGATATTCTGTTTATTTTTCCCAAACTAATTATTTTACTATCCTTTATGTATGCTCTTAATGCCAATATATTTTGGATTTCTAAAATTTGAGTAATTCTTCTATCCTTTATTATTTGACCAATTTTTTTCACCCTCTCTTTTTTCCCTCATATGTTGGTAGCAAAGTCAAGCCTTATGTATTGCCTCATCCATTGTCCTGGGATTGTCAAATTCCAACCTTTCCTTCATAAATGCCTTCAAACCACTAATGAAGCATTGTACCTTAGATTTCTCCTCCCGAATGTAAGGAAAATACCATAGTAAGGATGTAAACCTAGTTACAAATTCATCCGTGGTTAGTTGTCCTAACCTCATATTATGAAAATCCCTAGCTTTTTCATCATAAAATTGCTTCGTTGCATATTTTTCTTTAAATTGTTTCTAGAAACTTTCTCTATCACTTCCTTATCATCAGTTTCCAGAACTGCCTTAATTTCTTCCCACCATAAGGTGGCTTTACATTCCAATTGGTAAATGGCTAACCTAGCCTTTAAGTTATCCTTGTATTCTTAAATATGAAAGTATTTGTTCGTATTAATCAACTAGGCCTATGCATTTTCTTTGAGCTCCCTGTCAAAGGTTGGGGGTTTAATTTTTTTTAACTCAACTTGTATTAAACCTTCTATATTTTGGTCCCCTTACCACCTAGAATGTTATCAGAAACTTCCTCGTTATTGTTATGAGCTCCTTCAGACTGTGGGTTATCCTCTCTCTGTCTATGAGCTTCCATTCTATTCTCATTATCAGGTCTGGGATCAATATTTCTTAGATTTTGCATGTCCGAGAGGATTTTCAAAATTCTTTCCTCCTCCAACCTCATTGTTTCATTATCTAATCTCAAATTTTCCATCTCAGCTCGTAGTTGTTGAACAATTTCCAACAACATTACATTCATGTTATGAGATTCTTCTCCCAATTGAACCCACATTTCTAGGTTCCCTTTAGTTGTGGGTGCAAATCCTGCCCCCATAGTTGGTTGTAAGAATATCAATCCTCTCCTCATGTTATTCCTCTCTCTGTGTAGCATTACACACTTGGTTATTCTTTGTGACCCAAACATGCCGCAATGTTGAAACCAAACTCTAATACCACTTGTAAGATCTATCCATCCTATATTTACCATAATGACCCAAATTTAAATAGGAACAAAATAAATTATAGATATAACCATAAATACAAAGATGCACCAAAAATAACACTTCATTTCATTAATATCAAATACTAAAATATGTTGCAGAATGAAAATAAGACTAGCTCGGATGATGGTAGCTTATCTATGAGAAGAGATGTGGTGGCTACATGCCTGTCAACTATGTTAAAATGAGGCTCAAGGGCCTATTTATTATTGAAAAACATGACAAAACACTAAACAACCAAAACCCTAATCCCAAGAGATGTAGTGCCAATAGTTTGTGGGCCTCGTTGGGCTTAGTTGGGCAACCAACTTCCTGGGGTCATAACTTGGTCATATTATCTCTGTTTGGTGTGCACGATACCTTGTTGGAAACGTTTCTCTGAGTACTAAAATATTTTCCACAATCCCCCTTTCCTTTGTCTATGGGCCTGCAACAAACCTCAAAAAAGCGTCGTTTAAGGGGTCAAAACTTCTCTAGAAATTTAAGACTCGAAAAACTACTAAAAATAGTAAATGTTGAAATAAACAAGGAAACAAATGAAACTAACTGGAGGTCTAGGTGGGATAGGTGGGCGGCCACCAATATCCACCTAGATCATTCCTCCCCCCTTAGGAAGCAATGGACCCCATTGCATGGAGAGCCTCCATAAGGTGGGGAAATTTATGTTGAACCTCCTCCCTTGTGAGCCACTTGCCTTGGTGTAGGAGTTGGCCAGCTTTGACAACCCGATATAGTTGTATCCTTTGTTGGTGATTTTTCTTGACATGTGTCTCCATAATTCGATAAGTTGTGGCTTGTTCCATGTAGTCTAGGTTTAACTTTGTTGGTGTGAGTTGTTCTGCAATGTCTGATGTATCTAGGAATGGTGGGAAGTATGGTCGAAGGTGGTCCACGTTGAACACAGGGTACAGGCCAAGGAATGAGGGAAGCTAAGCTTAAACTCATTTTCTCCCAAAACCTTGGTAATGATGTAAGGACCATATCAGAGTGGTCTTATCTTCTAATGGGCTTTGGCAAGGCATTATTTCTACAAATGCAACCAAAATTTGTCACCCACTTGAAACTTGTGTGTTACCTAATGTTGATAATGTTGTTGCTTGTACTTTCCATTTGACTTCTTGGTCACTTTATCCACCTCAGAGAATACATGGGTGGATTATTTCTATGTAGTCACATGAGGCATGGAAACATAAATCAGACAAAATGGTTGATATCCTAAACCTACTTGAAAGGGACTATGACAAGTCAAGCTATGGAGAGCTCTATTATAACTTTGTTTCACATATGGAAGACTCTCATCCCAGGTTCAAGGATGATTGGAGTTTTACATGTGGAGTATGTGCACTATCATCCTATTGACGACCTCTGTCTGGCCATCAGTCTGGGGATGGAAGGAAATCGATTTGGTGAGCTTGGTTTCCAGTAGTATCTAGAGGCTTGACCAGAATGTGCTCATGAACCTGCTATCTTGACCTGATATAATGGTTTACGGGATCCCAAAATGTACCCATACTCGTTCAAATAATATTTTAGTAGTGTCCTCTAATGTGATACTCTTATTGTAGGCCACCAATATAGCCATATTAGAAAATATGTCCACGACCACAAATACATAGTCATTACCATGCTTGGTAGAAGGGAGGCTAGACATATAGTCCATGGAGATTGATTCTGATAGCTGGTTGGGAGTAGGTAGAGGATTGTATAGGCCTTGCTTCTACTGCTTGGAGGAACCCTTCCCATGGGTCATGGATGTGGCCACGACCTTCCATTTACTTTGAGAGTGAATCAGAAGGAAAAAAAAAAGCTCAGTCTGGGAGATGACCTTAATGCATTTCTTAGCAGAGATCAAAGAGATAGTGGTAGGTGGGGCTAACTCAGGTATCCTATATAACTTAGTACCCAAATAAATAATAACAAAGCAAGGTCTAAACTCATACAACATATCGCTTCCATAAGTATGGTTGTCAAGATAATGCATCACAAACTTCAAGAGGAGCAACATCACATAGTACCTCATCTGTGAAGGGCTTGATGTTGTAGGGAAGGTGACACTGTTGGCTGACATAGAGATCCCATCCTTGGTGAATCCACCCAATGTTGTACGACTGTGGATGTGTTGTAGTCGATAGGCCCAACCGCTTTACGACCTCTGCTGAAATGATTTTCTTTTGGTTCCCACTGTCAACAATGAACTGTAGCAGAGAAAACTTCACCCACATTTGTGAGTGGAATAGATTCTTCCCCTCTTCTAGATCTTCAAGCTCAATCTTCTGGATCTTGGTGGTGGCCACTGTGGCACTGGGCTCCACTTTAATGATCTACTTCCCTTTGTTATCCCCCTTGTTAGGTTCTAACTCAAAGTCAGAACATGTGTCAAACTCAGAAGTCTTCAGCTCAGCCACTATAACAGCTTCGCTCGACACTCACTTGTGTTTTCAATGGAGTTCTTGTGGAGCTCACACCATTTTCCCGTCTCCTTATTTATCTTCATGATGTTTTTATTTTCTTGTGGATTCAGCAGGTTATCTTGGGTCATCCTGTCTTGGATTTTCCTTTTGCTCTATGGTTTGGAGGCGCACCTTTCCCTTGCTTTGGATTCGTAGATCCAACGTATCAATTTTTTTGTTTAAGATTTTTCTCAATCTTGACAGCGTATCGGTATGTCTTGCCGAGTCAAGATATGTCCAAGAACTCCATCTCATCCTAGATGTATCCTTGTAGGAAATTTCGGTACTTGAGTACCAAATGTTTCTCAGAATCCTTGATACCCAACTTCGTGGGAAGGGTATGAAAAACATCGATAAACTCCATCACATCTTGGTCCCTTCCCTATTGCAGTGTGGTCTACTTTATGTATTTATCCTCATAGCTCCCAACAGGATAGTATTGCTCCTTCATGGCATCCCGAAATGAATCCCAAGTGGTTGTGACAGAAAATAGTGAGGGTGTAATTTCATCCTTCTTCTACAGTAGGTTTCCCACCAGTCCTTGATGTGGGGGGTGGCTTTGAGAAGAGGAAAAATAATCTTTTCCCTACTGGAAAAATCATGAACATAAAAATATCCTTCTAGCAAATCCTTTAACCATTTATCTATGGTGTCCGCATCTATCTTACCCTAAAATATGGGAATGTCAAAGTTAACTTGTACCTTAAAGGGTGTGGCACTTCCAGAGTAGCTATTGGAAGTAGATGCATCGCCCTTGGGTAGTTATTGAAGGATCTGGGCAAATTTATCCATCATCGTGTTCCTCTGTCACTCGAGAGCTTCTTCGAGCAAGACTTTGAAAGTATCTCCTACCTCCTTGTCTTTCTTTTCGTCCACCATGGGAGGCCGTTAGGATTTACAAGGTTGGTCTTGCAAACATTCAACCATTTCAAACCCTAACTCCTTATATCCCGACCTCATTGGGGGCATGCAAAGAAAAATAGAGAAAGAGAAGACCACTCTGATACCACTGATCCGAATTTATATAGGAATGCAATAAATTATAGATATAACCATAATTATAAAGATGCAGTAGAAATAACATGTCATTTCATTAATATCAAATACTGAAATATGCTTACAAACATAATGAAAATAAGACTAGCTCGGGAGATGGTAGCTCGTCTCTAAGAAGAGATGTGGCAGCTACATGCCTCTCAACTATGCTACAATGAGGCTCAACTACCTATTTATTATTGAAAAATGTGAGAAAACCCTAAACAACCAAAACCCTAACCCCAAGAGATGTAACATCAAGAGTTTGTGGGCCCGTTGGGGTTAGTTGGGCAGCCAACTCCTCGAGGTCATAACTTGGTCATATTATCTCTGTTTGGCGCGTATGATACCTTTTTGGAAAGGTCTCTTTGAGTACTACAATATTTATCATAGGCCTATATCTATTTTGATGTGCTTGTAGCAAACCTAAAAAAAAAAAAAAAAAAAAAAAAAAAAAAAAAAAAAAAAAAAAAAAAAAAAAAAAAAAAACCAAACCAACAACATTGTTTAGAGGGTCAAAACTGCTCTGAAAGTTAAAGACCCAGAAAACTACTAAAAATAGTAAATGTTGAAATAAACAAGGAAAAAAATGAAATTGACTAGAGATCTAGGTGGGATAGGTGGGTGGCCACCAATATCCACTTGGATCACATAAGGAGTACAACACATATGTATATATAGAAAAACACTTGCAGTTATTACCACGAGTCCTTCGAATTGAATGTGTGAACAATTGATTAAGTGCGTTAAACGATATTACAACAATTGATACATTTTATTTATTATACTATTATCCACTAGTAAAACTTATCAAATTTTTTTTTGGTCAAATTCTAGTTCCACATATTATCAACACCTTAGGATTATTTCTTCTCATAGTTTCCTCAGAAATTGAAAGAAGTTGTGATATCTTACTAGGTTATTACTACCCTCCTGGAGCTATACCTATAACTCTTATGGAAATACAATACATTGGATCCCACCACCGAACCCTCTAGATTGCAATGTTGATGGGACAGATGGTGGTGATCTTACATTTGATCTTCCGAGGTTCAAATTAGATAGTCCAGTAATGTCTTCAGAAAACATAGTAACCAACTACTTTTCTCTAGTTTATCGATTGTCATTCTTCTTCCTCTAGGTAGATGGGATCTGCACCAGGCTCTACCGAAATGAGGGTTTCGTACCCCAATCCTCCAGGCATTATCCTCTACTTCCAGGCTTTTATTTTCTTTCCTATAGCCGAGAATTATTCCCTGGCACTGACTTCCGGAATTGGTTATAATAACTTCATTCTTAGATTGACGAATTTCTCCAGGGTTTCTCTGTTTCTCTAAACTACTGCTCCAACATGGCAGGTAAAATCCCTACCACTTCTAAACTACCTCACATATATATACATAGGAGGTGAAATTCCTTACTAACGCTGATTATTGTTCCTACGAACCCTGTCTTAGGCTCTCCACTTCACAACGCTTCTTACAAGTATAGATTTGTTACCCTGGTTACTATTCTTTGTATGGATTTATGACTTGCCTTCTCTTGGTTAATATTAATTGGGTATTTGCGTGTTTATGAAGGTAACTACCTTATCCTCTAGGGTTTTGAAAATTGTTTACAAGATATTTGACCACTAGGCCAACCTCAACTGATGGCTCTGTCATTTCATAGGTTGATCTCAGGGATCAATAAAGTGCTCAAAATTCAAAGTGTTCAAAAGTGCTTGAAACCCATACCAGAGCGTAGATCTCGACGATTTGAATCCAGCACAACTTGAATCGCTCAAAACCGATATCGTATGCTCCCGATATCGTGTTTTGATAGTTTTCTCGAACAGGCAAAAACGTTTGTAGGTTGGATGCAGGACTATTGACTTGCCAGTCTGTACACTGACTAGACATGTTGACTGAGTTTCTAGGGCCAATGGAAGGCTGCCACTTGGCCTCACCACATTTGTCGAATTATGTTGTCATTTGATTGGTCGAATGTGTGTTAGGTGGACCAATGGTGGGATGCCACATGGCCCAATCATGGGCTGCTACGTGGTAGCTCGAGTTTGATTAAAATTTTGTTTATTGGCCAAACTACCTTTGGGGAGAGTCAAACACACGAATTTTGAAATAATAGTGCAACACCATACCACTAGGGTGCGTGGTAGTTCTTACAAGATATAGAGGAAAAGTTTTATATAAAGTTTATGTGAATTGTATTTGGGGGATGGTGTCAGGGCTAGGCCTTGGCCCTCAGTCACCCCACGCCCATGAGACCACAGGTTGGGAAGCTGAGGGCTCGGGCCTAGCCCCAGCCCATGGTTTTGGTGTCATCAATACCAACCATCGGACCACATGCCAAAGTGTGGGAGTGTTAACAGATGTGAGGGCAACGTTTTTAGGACCAGCCCTGATCACATGCTGCCATATAAACACACGTCACGACTGCAAAGTGCTTGGCACATAACTTGGAGTTCGAGTGTGTAATTTTAGGGATATCCCTAGGTTTTATGCTGCACATGGAATCAACTGTTGAAGATTTAGGGTCTATGTTGACAGGGGCAGGCAGTTAGTCCCAACCCCCGGGCGCATGGACCCATGTGGCCTTTTCTATCCACCTACAAGCCTTACTGGGCAATTAAAGTAGGTAGCATTTTCCATCCAATCCAATGTGAATCTCACCAACACCGGGAGAAATTGTCACTTGGCATGCCTGGAAAAGGCAGATACGTAGGATGGATAGTAGTCCATTGCATTTTGTAGAGTAGCTAGCATAATAAACTTTGGGAGAGCACAACTTCTTCAATTTTCTGCCAAATTGAGCCCAAAAAAAGGCTAACTAGGGGTTTTTTACTATCTAAAGCACTGTAAATCCATGTAAACAAAAATTTTAGCACTTAATGAAAGAGGCCCATCATAGGAAGTTGGACCAAGAGATGTAGCCTAGGAGAGGGGTGAACTCCTTTATCATTTTTGTTGTTATGTGTTCCTGATATGGTATATTGTCTCTGTTATTGCTATTAACTAAGTTTAAAAATCATTATTTTATGTGTTTGGTAAAGTGATCCATTACCCAAAATACATAAAATCTCACTTGCATTTTTTCCATCACCTTCAAGTTTGCATTACAGATCAGTTTGTTATCAAATTTCAAGGTTATTGTGAAGGTTTTATTTTGTTTATAAGTGTTTTATGATGCTTACAAAGTTGAATCTTAAAAGAGGAGAAGGAGAAATTGTGGAGCAAATATCTCAAATTGTTTCAAGGAGAACACTGACACCATAAGCTTCACTAGTTATGGCACATGAAGAAGGTCCTAAAGGGATGTCTGGAGATGAAAGAACATTCAAAAAATCCTTCTTTGAAATGTATGAAATGGTAAAGGTTCTTCACAAAGAGAGGAATTCAAGTTTGCAAGGAGAGAGCTCAAAACCTCCAAAGGGATATGGAGGAGAAGGAGGCAAGCCTCCAAAAGGGAATGGAGGGAATGGTGACAAGCTATTTTGGGCAAATTTAGTGTTTTTTACAAACACCTAACCCTCTAGACTTGGTAGCTAGCCTAGAAACAATAGACAAAGTAATTCACTACCTTTTCTATAATTAACAGATAAGAGAAGCAGGAAGAGAAACTGACCTATAGGTTTTGCTTGCTCCCTCTCTCCTTTGACTGATTCCGCTGCACCATTCTGTACTTAATTTGCTTAGAAAGTACTTGCACACAAGCCGAGACAGAAACCAATCAAAGAATACATTGAAGATCTGTTAATTAAACATATCATACAATCTAGAATATGATATACATATAATAACATGAATGGAAAAAGCTTCAAATTATTTATTGATAAAAGGAAAGATTACAACCCATGAATGTTCATGCTCGATTCAGCGTCTTCCTTCCAGTTCACACCCTTCTCTCCTCATGAAGCAACAATTCGACATCATGACAATACTCTCACTAATCTCATTCAAATAACATCTCCTTAGCTCAAGAAATTCCAACCTAGACTAGCCTTTGAATGCTTGATCAATTTATCGCTGAATGGAGGAGGTTAAGCCATTAATGGCCCTCATGAATGCTCTGCCAAATTTGGGAGGTAGTTCCATGGAGGAAGGGATAATGGATTGAGGTTCATTAATCCTCTTCCTCATCCAAATGCAAGCTCAGCGAACTTGGAAACTTCTAGAAGTATCCATTGGATGATGAATCTAATGGATTCATTTAAAAAATTCATTGAAACTTGCTCAGCACAGGTGAAGCAAAGGCTAGGCGCACTGCAACACACCCAGTCAATGCAATTTCTACATTGCAATGTTGCCTAACAGAAGGCTGCCTACACTAATCTCCTTAGGGGCACTTTTTGGATGAATGGTGTCATGGAAACTCTTGGGAGGCAAGCATGATGTAGGTTGATCTCATAAGGGAATGAAACAACTGAATTAGGGATGCATAAACCCTAATACTATTGATCTGGAAGTCGGGGTTGATGTGCCCAAATTGACGTGTAATAGTTTCCCCCTAAAGCATGAAGTCAAAAATAAACATGTCGAATGAAATGCTTTACCATTTGGAGAGAAGGTTTCGAAGTGGAAGGTGACCTGCATAAGTTACAATACAAATATCATGATAATTTTATTTTTTCTCATGAACTAGCTGAGTGAAGGCATACCCATCCTAAGATTATAAACATTCATTACATGTACAAATATAGTCTTCTACATATATAGACCCATGAATGGATGACCATGAATGTAATACCATTATACATTTGATATAGTACTCTTGAAAATATATCGCAGCCCAGATGGATGAAACTAGATCCGGGATCTTCAATCTCATTCAATTTTCACTCTATGTACAAGTCTAACCATGTGAATAGATGATTTGAAGTTGAACATGGAGAGACATCATCTGATTACCAGCGAATGATGTGAGCTGTTAACAAATGTGAGAGGAATCACCGATAATGATAATGACCCTCAAGGTATTGTAGTACATTTCGCATGGCATGAATAAACGATTTGGTGTCGAACACCATATGAATTCTTTCGGTCGAAGGCCAGTGATGTCAACCGATTGCCGGAAGTGAGAAACCTACCATTGATGTATGCAAGCGTCAAGGTATTGAAGGGGTGTTTCTAAGTCAACTTCTTGCATGATGTGCTGATGTCAACAAGAAGTGACTCGTCATAGGAGGGCCTTGATGTATCCCACATCAATGACACGAAACGAGGTAAATTGTTTTGGAGATGAATCATTGATTGACGACACAAGGTTCAAGAATGGCGGGCATGAAAATGAAGTTTTACAGTATTGTAAAGCATGAATTTTTGAACTAAATGACTTCTCTTGAACATATTGGTGACACTAAAGTGAATTGGTAGCATTGATCCAAAACAAAGTAATGGATGGTATGATAGACCAAAGGTGTGATAACCATCAAGCTGAATGACCCAACTCACATTGCCACGGGGATGAGGTGAAAGTGTCATGTTCAAGAGCGACCTGCTACCATAAAATTTTCTCGGTTTTTTCCCATTTTCCCCAGTCATTTTTGACCAGTACCTCTTTATTTTAATCAAGCTTGAGGAGGATAACATATGCTTGTTGTATAATTTCAGCCTTTGGGCAAATCCATCACTATTTGATGTTTTAACGAGTGTAGCGAAGGTGAAACTCGATCTTGTCTAGATGGACAAGTTTGTAGCTATTTAATGTTTTTAAACAAGTTTAACGATAAATATAACTTGGTCCTTTTCACATTTAGAGAGCTTGAAAATGGACTAAAAGGAAACTCCACAAATTCTTTTTCATAAATTTGTCTCTCAGGTCTGAAAAAGCATAAAATAATACGAGAGAGAACCTATTGATCATGTTCGATCAACAAGTACCTTTTTCGTAGTGAATATATCTCAGCCCGAAAAAGGGGTAAAACCATACTGAGTAGATATCGATTCTAATGTGTTAACGAGCTAGAAACGACAAGTGCTCAACAATATTTTCATGTTTAGAGAGTCTGAAAAGAGCTTAAAGAGGACTCACTTTGAGGAACGAGTGGTGTCTAGGGTAGCAACTGGTTCCGGTGATGTTGGAATTGCTCAAAACATGTTGATTTATGTGAAGAGGCTGAATAATAAGACCACTCATTGCAGCTATTCCTAAAAAGGGGTAAAAAAACCAAGTGAAAGTGTAAGATTGGCCAAAGGGATGGTGGCAATGGAATGAAAACAACCAAGGCTCATCTGATGAAAAAGGCTGATAAAATGGCACTCACAAGGGTTAAAATGGAAATGGGTTCATTTTTACACAAGCTTGAACCATAGGGAACTATGTTTGGATTTAATTTCATGTTTACACAAGCTTGAAATGAAAAACTATGCTTGGGATTGGTTTACATGCCCCCAGCATGATGAAAGGGAAAGTCTTATGTAACTAGATGGAAGTCACTGCGGTGAAGCAGGATGGTTATCCAACACCTTTTAGCTTCGTCCAGATAGGGAAAAAGGTGAATGGGGTGATTCCCTTCACATAACCTACAGGGAAACTTAACTTTACCACTAGGTACATGCCCCCTAAGCTTCATTACATTCACCTAAGTAGATTGCTCGTGGTTATGAGGTGGATGGAATGAAGGTTCTTTTATGATATTAAGTGAAAGACTCGACTAGGATTGTACAATATCTAGACTCAGCTTAGAACTTTGCTTCAGGTGACCTTGTTTCATTTTTTAATGAGGTTGACGCAAGACAAGGAACTGTCCTCATGAACCTGTTTCATTTTTTAATGAGGTTGACAAAGTAAAAGAACTTTCCTCATTAGACAAGACAACGAACTATCCTCGGGGGTTGTTTCATTTTTTAATGAGGTTGACACAGTAAAAGAACTATCCTCGAAGTCAATCACAACTCATAAGAGGTCATGAAGGAGAGATCTGGTCCCAATGCCCCCAATACATGATGTACAACATCACTGAATTGATCGTTAGTTGATGTAGGTATGGAACAAGTTGCCACATAATTAACCTATGGTAGGGATGATTCCATTGGTATAAAAGGACCACTTAGGGAAGATGGTTGACGGGAAGCCATATTTGGATCGGTAAATGAAAGTTGGTCAACAAGGACAATCCTGCGTTCATGCGGGAAACAAATCAGTCAAAAGAGTGTTGAAACAATAACTCCCATGCCATAAACATAGTCGCGCCCAAGAAGTAAATTGTAATCTAAAGGGATTGGGACTACCATCACATTCAAATAAATTATTTTTCCTCCCAAAGTAATAGGTAATTGAGGGAGGATCCCTAATGGTTGACTAGTTCCTCTGTTAAAACCTAACAGATTCTGGGTAACAGCCACAAGCAGCGGTGAACTGAGTGCTTGCTAAGCAGTTGAGGGAAGGATGCTCACAGATTCACCTTCATCTATAATAGTACCTGATACAATCATATTACAAGCCTGTACTATGATCTGGAAAGGCACATAAGAAGGAAGACGAAATCCAGTCAGTCGATTCCAATCAAAGGAAGTGACTAGACTACAAGGAGGGGGTATTGTAAGAATGGAAAGATTTTCCTCCTGTATTTATGGAACAGGAGGACTGCCCCTAAGCTCATTAGAATCTGAAGAAACAAAATGAACCTGAGTGGTATCATATTCACTCTCTTCAAGAAAGGTATGATTAGCTAAAGGTGAAATCGGGTCAACTGTTACCTCGACCTGTTGATTTGAGTTGGGTATAGACTCAGAGGATTCACTGTCAGAGAGAGTGGATTTGAACAACGGTTGATTTTGGTCAGTTAGTTCATAAACTAGTGAAGGATTAAGGGATAGTCTCCTGTAACTAGATGGAAATCACTGCAGTGAAGCAAGGCGGTTATCCAACACTTTTTTGGCTTCATCCAGATAGGGAAAAAGGTGAATGGGGTGAATCCCTTCACATAACCTATAGGTAAACTTAACTTCACCCTTCTTTCCATGAAATTTACTACCACTAGTTGATGGTGTATCACCAACATGATCTCTAGAAGTTGATGACACAAGATGATGTGAACGAGAAGACAATTCTTCTAAGATTTGAGGAATATCAGGACAATTTCGAAGAATATGATCTCTTGCACAAAGTTTGAATGGATATCAAACTTTCTGAGGCTTGATGGATGGTTTCTCATCTGATGTTGCTATAAAGCAATGGTTGCTTGGTTTCCCCTCTGCTCAACTTGCTTCTTCTTCTTCCCTTTCTTCTCCTTCTTAGCCACTTGGTTACTAGTACAAATACTTTCACTAGGCGAATAGGACAAAGGGGAGGAAGTAACAACCGAGGAAGAAGGCAAAGGATTAACTTTAGGATCAACTGGAGGTTGATTTTGTCCAGTTGGAGGTGTATTAGATTGTGGAGAAATCACAATATTTTGAACCAAGGAGGTTGAAAACAACCATACTGGCAAGCCAATGGTAAATCCCGGAAGGACAATGTAGCCATATAAGGAGCACCAATATTTCCGAAAGGAGGAAAAGGACTAGGATTCACATCAAAAGGAATTCCTTTATTTGTGGACTCTGGATTTGTCACCATATGCTTCAACCTAAGATCAACTAAGGAACAAGTGTGGAGGATGTTATCCGCAGTCAATTAATTTTTACGACACTGGAAAACAACTTCACTTTTTCATTTTTAAAGAGTCGAGAAAAAACAAAAGATGACTCTAGTCACCTTCAATGTTTAATGAGCCTGAAAAGACAAGTGCTCAAATGATCCTCTTACTTTTAACGAGTCAAAAAGGAACGAAAGTGACTGCTCTAGAGATTCTAGACAAGAGGGTTTACCAGACAAATCACAAAATTGCAATATACACCTTGGTGGTAAATGAAAGAGAAATGACCAAGGATTTTATGTACGACAGTCAATCAACCCGAATGTTGTGTTCGGTGCGTTGTGATCAGTAAGGTGGTAGACTAGACTTCCTAGGGATAAAGGATTTCAACCTATTAGGGTCTCCCACCATATACTCGACGGTACAAGGAGCATAAGTCCGTACTAGCACTTATTGAATCAGAGAGGAGGAAAATCCCAACCTCAGTGAAAACGGCAACCACTAGGTTTAAAGACGTCGGAACATGTCTCTAGCCTAGACCTCTAGATGTTTTTCGTTAAGTTCCAATGTGTTATTAGATTAATTCAGATAAATTTTAAGTTGATCTTCTTTAAAATTTGCCTTTCAAGGTTCACCACATGATGTTTTTCGAAATTCCTAAGATGCAACTAGAATGAGAAGCACTCTTTCCATTTAATTTCAGCAATGAAAATCCTAGCTATGAGGGATAGAGCATACAAGTAGTTTTTGAACAAGCAACAAAGAGCACAAACTAATGCAATTCCCTAAACCATTCCTTTCGAACACACAAACTCAAAATCTAAAATGCAAATTGCATGCATTTCTTCAGTTTCTTTTAATGTGAATGATGCAATAAGAAAAACTAATGCACAAACGATTCAGAACTCTTTTCATAAAAGATGACGATTTATGACAATTTCTTTTAAGGGAAAGGGAGAGTATAAGACACTTTCAATTTTAAAGAAATGAAGATTTTCAACACTTTAAATGAAAATAAAAATCAAATGCACAAGTAAATCAACTGATTATTTATGAAGGAAGACTTTACGACACTTCATTTTTCAAAGAAAATGACAATTTTACGATACTTTTTTATCGACTAAAATAATCGATCGAAACTACCTTTCGACAGTGGATTGCAAATGATAAAACAAATACATAAAAATCCAACAATCTAGTCTAAATCGGGTCGATTAAGGAGATAAAAAATATTTTCAGAGACTAAACATCACTAACATTCAGCAACTCATTCAAACAAGAGAAAATTGGCAAAACATTTCAGTTCCTAGATGGGAAACTGACCCTCAAGGGATCAACGCAGGCAGTAGTTAGAGACAATGCGTTCAATCGCATTGGATCTATGCGGGAAGTGTGCTACAATGCATTGTGTCCTTCATTGGACTGCGCTGGTGACAGTAAGCCATTCGGAAGGCAATTTTGACACAGTTTCGACTCAATTTTCAATGAAAGAAGACTAAAATTCAATCAACGACCACAAGTATAGTATGCATAAATGTCTTAAGAGGTTGCTAAGCTACTAAAAGGGAAAACGATCCCTAGTGGAGTTGCCAATTTTTTTTTGGAAAATTTAGTGTTTTTTACAAATGCCTAACCCTCTAGACTTAGTAGCTAGCCTAGAAATAACAGACAAAGTAATTCGCTACCTTTTCTATAATTAAAAGATAAGAGAAGCAGGAAGAAAAACCGACTTGTAGGTTTTGCTACTTCCTCTCTCCTTTGACTGATTCCGCCGCCCCTTTCGACACTTAATTCACTTAGAAAGTACCTAAACACAAGCCAAGACAAAAACCAATCAAAGCATATAATGAAGATCTGTTAATTAAACATATCATAGAATCCAGAATATGATATACATATCAGAACATGAATGGAAAAAGCTTCGAATTATTTATTTATAAAATGAAATATTACAATCCATGAATGTTCATGCTCGATTCAACATCTTCCTTCCAATTTAAACCCTTCTCTCCTCATGAAGAAACAATTCAACATCATTACAATACTCTCACTAATCTCATTCAAACAACATCTCCTTAGCTCAAGAAATTTCAACTGAGACCAGCCTTTGAATTCTTAATCAATTTATAGCTAAATCGAGGAGTTTAAGCCATTAATGGCCCTCATGAATGCTTTGCCAAATTTGGGAGGTGGTTCCATGGAGGAAGGGGTAATGGATTGAGGTTCATTAATCCTCTTCCTCAGTGAGCTCAAACAACTTGGAAACTTCCATAAGTATCCATTGGATTAGGAATCCAATGGATTCATTTAAAAAACTCGTTGAAAGTTGCTCAGCGCAAGTGAAACAAAGGCTAGGTGCACTGCAGCACACCCAGTCAGTGCATTTTTTGCATTGCAATGCAGCTTGACAAAAGGTTGCCTGCGCTGATCTCCTTAGGGGCACTTTTTGGATGAATGGTGTCATGGAAACTCTTGGGAGGAAAGCATGATGTAGCTTGACCTCATAAGGGAATGAAACAAATGAATTAGGGATGGATAAAACCTAATAGTGC
The DNA here is from genome assembly GCA_000404065.3 of Pinus taeda. Taxonomy (NCBI): domain Eukaryota; kingdom Viridiplantae; phylum Streptophyta; class Pinopsida; order Pinales; family Pinaceae; genus Pinus; species Pinus taeda. Next base: position 43,182 of record APFE030968285.1, on the reverse strand, counting down.
TAATCCGGAAGTTGGGGTTGATGTGCCCAAATTGACTTGTAATACAAGCCACCACCTTCACCTCCATCATCCTCATATTCTTTCACTTCTTCTGCCCTTTCACAAACACCTCAAAATTCTCCAAAATCACATGGTAAAACTCCTTTGTTAAAGCTTGACATTAAGTTTGAATTTCCTATGTATGATGGAGAGATAAATGTTGAGAAATTAGATAATTGGATTCGTCATATTGAAGTGTATTGCAGGATACAAAGAATTAAGGATAACGAGACTAAAATTAATCTTGCTTCTCTTAGGTTGGAAAGTGCAATTCTTATTTGGTGGGAGGCCAAAACTCAAGAGGACATGAAGAAACATGGTAAGATTTTATTCTCTTGGAATTATTTTGTCGCTGCAATAAGAAGGAAATTTTATCCATTAGCATACATGCAAAAAACTATAACGGATTGGAAAAACTTTAGGCAAGATAAGGGTCAAAATGTGAAAACCTATACTCAAGAATTTAGGAAAGGAGCTTTGATTTTGGGTATATATTTGTCCTCCCAAGATACTCTATTGAATTACATAGGAGGTTTGCATAGTTACTTGAGACACACAATTCTCATGTTTAATACTACAAAACTAGATGAAGTTTATGTACATAAAATTCATTTAGAGGCAAGACGGAAGAATGTTTTTGAAGAAACTAGTGAGAAGTCATTTAAGTCTGGAGACAAAGGAAAAGGGAAGTTCAAAGGCAAGGATAAAAAGAATGCTTCAGCCAAGAAAGAGGGAGAAAAAATCACATGTAAACATTGTTCCAAATAAGGCCATGATGAAGACCATTGTTGGAAACTTCATCCTGAGATGAGACACAAAAATTTTAACAACAAGGAGAAAGAAAACACTATTGCAACTACACAACAAGATCTAGGATCTAATTCTGGAGATGAAACAAAAATTAGGATTCTATTGTAAGTACTAGCTCTTCTAGTAAACCCATTGAAACTCAAAATGTAAAAGAAAGAATAGAGATTTTCCATATTAGAGTCATCACAAATCATAACAAAGTAGATACTTTGTTTGATAATGGATCACAAGAAAACCTCATTTTAGAAGACGATGTCAATAAAGTAAATTTGGAAACTATTCTTCATCCTAAACCTTATCCTTTGGGTTGGGTATGTGACAATTCCAAGTTGCAACTGACAAGAAAATTCATACTTAGATTTTCCATCACTACAAATTTGATGAGGTAGAACTTGATGTGGTACCACTTGACATATGCGGGATTGTTTTGGGAAGCCCATACTTATATGTCAGGAAAGCCATATTTCATCGCCATGAGAACAAGTATCATTTGTTTAAAGATGGAATTGAGTAAATTTTTAGAGCACATAACAAGAAATTGAATTTATCACTTGTGAATGCTAAACAATTGAAGAGGTTTGTAAATGCTAGTCATAATTTTGCATTGTAGATGATTAAACATAAAGATGTTGATTAATCTAAAGCCTTCCAAGAATGTGATGCAAAATCAAACTCTGATTTAGTTGAAGCTATTAACATATGTGATAAGATGTTTCAGGAATATAATGTGTTGCCTCCTCAAAGAGGAAAACAACATGAAGTTCATTTGCAGTAGGATGAATCACTTTTGAACAATGGTTTGAATAGGATGCTAGTGTTAGAGAATGCAGTGATCAAGGGGTAGATGCAAGAGCTACTTGACAAAGGGAACATTAGTTCTAATACATCTTCTTGTGGGTCTCCTAATTTTTTGGCTTTGAGGAAGAATGGTGCATGGAGATGAAGACCACATTTGGTGAAGAGTCGAGCCAAACACAAGGTTAGACATGATAAGCTTCATGTTGACCACAATTTTCAGGTTGGAGATGAAGTAAAGCTTGGCATCACCAAAGAAAAGCCTCAAGGTGAAAAGAACTTGAATTTGGGTAAGCCTCCTTTTATTGAAGATGTAGGAGAGAATATTTAGATTTCTTTAACATAAGTTTTCTCTTCTAAATATCTTTAAGAATTGCAACGAGATCCTATCCTTGACAGAGAAACAAGAATGTCAAGATGAAGGAATGGGAAGCACTTTCATATGGGGTTCAACGGTACAAAACTGGGGAAAACCAAATGGATTGAAAAGTGAAACGTAATGGAATTGTACCCTCATCAATTTGTTGACTGAAAATGGTCTTTTGGAGGTCCAAAAGCTTCTAGTTGAGAGGAGTGATCCAGGGGATCAGTGAAGTGCTCAAAATTCAGAGTGTTAGAAAGTTCTCAAAACCTATACTAGAGTGTAGATCGCGATGACCTAAATCTAATGCAACTTGAATCGCTCAAAACTGATATCGCATGCTCCCGATATCACATTGTGATCATTGTCCCAAACAGGGAAAACAATTGCAGGTTGGATGCAGGACTACTGACTAGGTAGTCCATACTATGACTAGGCAGAGTGACTGGACATGTTGACTCAGTTTCTTAGGCCAATGGCAGGATGCCACTTGGCATCACCGCATTGGTCGAATTTTGTTTGGATTTGATTGTTGAATGCGTATTAGGTGGACCAATGGTGGGATGCCACATGGCCCAATCATGGGCTTCCACATGGCACCCCGGGGTTCATTAAAATTTTGGTTATCAGCCAAACTGCCTCTGAAACAATAGTGCATCGCCTTACTGCTAGTGTGTGTGGTAGTTCTTACAAGGTATAGTGGAAAAGTTTTATATAAAATTTATGTGAATTGTATTTTGGGGAACAGGGTCGAGGCTAGGTCGTAGCCCCCGGTCACACAATGCCCACGAGACCATAGGTTGGGGAGCCGAGGGCATGGGCCTAGCCTCGGCCCATTGTTGAAGCATGAGGATTACCAACCACTGAACCACAACCAAATGCCAGAGCGCAGAACAATAACGTGGGTGAAACTTAGGGACCAACCCTAGATCATATTGCACTCATTGGACCACATGCCAAAGTCTAGGAGTGTTAACAGATGTAAGGGCGAAGTTTGGGGGACCAACCCTAGTGTCATGCTACCATATAACCACACATCACCACCTTAGAGCGCTTGGCATAGAACTTAGAGTCCGGACGCATAATATTCAGGATAGCCCCTGGGTTTATGCCACACATGGAACCAACCATCGAAGAGCCAGGGGTTGTGCCAACGGGGGCAGACAGTTAGCCACATCCCTCGAGTGCATGGCCCTTATGGTCTTGGTTTTCTGCCTACATGCCTTATTGGGAAATTAAAGTAGGCAACATTTTGCACCTAATCTGATGCAAATCTCACCAATGTTGGGCAAAATTGTTGCTCGAAGCGCCTCAAAAAGGCTGATTCTTAGAATGGATAACAGTCTAATGCATTTTGTAGAGTAGTTAGCAGAAGAAACTTTGGGAGAGAATAACTTCAGTTTTTGGCCAAATTGAGCCTAACAAAGGCCCAGCTAGGGGTTTCTTTTACTGTTCTGAAGTCATTGGAGACATAATATTTACATTCTGAGCATTATAAATCCATGTAAACACAAATCTAGCACTTAATGAAAGAGGCCCATCATTGGACACTGGACCAGGATATGTAGCTCAGGAGAGGGGTGAACTCCTTTATCATTTTCGATGTTATGTGTTTTGGATATGCTATATTGTTGTTACTTTTGCTTTTAACTAAGGTTAGAAATCATTATTTCATGTGTTTTGTAAAGTGAACCATCACCCAAAATATGTAGAATTTCACTTGCAATTTTTCGATCACCTTCAAGTTTGCATTACAGATCATAGGTGCTCTTCAGAGACTAGTACTTGTTTGAAACATTCAAAGTTACCAATTCATCGTGTATTATTGAGTTCAGGGTTTAAAACTTTGAATATCCCCTAGGGTTTAGTCTACCATAAGCTAGGTACCAAATACTGGTACCGAAAGTTGTTTTAATGGTATGAAACTTGACATAATTCAAGGTTTTACCTTCTCTACAAGGTTTAGCATTTTGTAAACTTAATCAATTGTTTAATTTTACTAAAGGGGTTGGTCACTTCAGGGTATCTGATGATAGGATCAGTGTTAAATGATGGTCTTGAACTCATTACAACTATTTATAATTTGATGGGTGCTCAGTTTCGCCTTATAATGCAAATTCTATTGTGTTTGATTTTTGTTAGCCACTTTGTTCTTTTCATTATCAGTAATTATTCAAGTTCCTCTTCTCTACAAATTTGTTTACACAAGGAATAATTTCGATGTTTGTGTTTTTGTAGATTAGTTATATGTTCAGTCGATTGGGGTTTGCGAACATATTTTGGGTTGCCAAACCACATTGGCTTGACCCAGAATCTAAACGTTTTCCCTAGATTTATCATTCTGTGGAACATTCTTGGTAGTGATATTTTGGTAATATTTCATGCAACCACAATCGACTCTGTTCACAAAAAGCTTAAATTCTTATGGAAGAAATTGTGTCAATTATGATTGTATTCAAATTGTGTCAATTATGATTGTATTACTAGACTTACATAATTTTGAGGCTCTGTCAAGTATCTTCCCTATATTATTTGGTTCCAGTATTTACTTACAACCACCAGTCCCTAATACTAAGTTTGTGTAAGCATAAGCTTTTTTTTTAAGAAATAAGAGAATTTTTTTGTCAAGCATTTTAATAATTACATTGGTTTCTTTTAACATAAATTAAATTCTTATTTGCTAATTCTTTCAAACTTCTCATTTCAAAAGAAGATAAAAATATTTTTCTATATTCACATAGAGTTTTCCAAAATACTTATCTCAACCATCAAGGGATTTACTGGGGCTTGAGCTCGCCTCCGAATCAAGATATTGGGGATTCTCCCCCGAGTTTTCAGCCTTCAAAAAAGTAGAGAAACACTGACCTCTACGGTCTTTAATATCATGCAAATTTTAATCAAGGTCTCCACTAGTTGCTCAACAGTACCTTGATGGTAGCATCTTGCCTTGGTTTTCTTTTCTTCCTCTTCACAAAAATGAGAGAGTGAAACGCTCTCTTTCTGGGTCCTTTTCATGTAAATTCCAAAACTTATTAATTTCTACTAAAACAGAAATAATCAAATAATGTTTCATTTATTATATGTCTTATCCAAATTTACTAAATCTAGATGGTAAAATAAATACAAAATAATGGTTTGTAGATTTTTTGTGGTGTGGTTTTTGAAATTCTGGATTGCAATATTCCACAGTGTTCATTTTCATCTTATGGGCGTTTCCAGTCTAAAACAACCTGAAGATGAGTCTTGTTCTAGTGATATAAAGATCATATAAAATACTACAAAAACTATTACAACATAAATTATAATTTAAAAATTTATAATTGTAATTATAATTTTTTTAACTTAGAAAGTTCATGTAAAAGTCAATATTATCAGATATTTAATTAATTTTGTATTCACCAATTTAAATGAAAAGTTTACTATCTTTTATTATGCAATTTTCCAAAAAAAAATCTTCTCGTTTATATAAAACTCAAATATTATAAATTATAAAATTTATATTATATTTTTAATATATATAAATAAATTTAATATTTTGGAAAATACTATAAATATTTAAAAAGAAAAATAAGTAAAATAATAAAAATTTAGGCTAGAGTACTTTTGTGTAATGTTTGTTTTTTAATAATGAGTAACGTATTACTTAAAACATGTTTTTCTATTATAGAAATGTATTGTCAACCATAAAAGTCGCATAAAAATACTCCATACACTTCTTGATTTTAATCATGAAAATCTACATACTATCCTAAGAATTACTCAATTACATTATAAAAATATTTATGATTTTAACCCTGAAAACTCATAAAAACTCATACAATTGCAATAAATATTTTGAAGGAAAAAAAAGGACAATAATTTCACTCAATTGCATTACATTATCAGAACATATGAGACCACCAGAAGACATCACGTCACTGACCACCATAATAAACTAGATATGACTAAAGAATTTAGTTACGGAGGGAATATAATAAAGTAATCGGACTTTAGTTACGGAGGGAATATATATAATTTTTTGTTCAATACTTTTTAATATGTTCTAGAAATAAGGATATGCTCAATCACATATGAGAAGTTTCTTGAGAATATTGTAAAGAAATCACATCAATAATATCACAAATGCAAAATTTGTATGGAACAACTCTCATGCCTTCTTTAATTAATCAATGTAAATCTTCATTATATTTAATCAATGCACATCTTTATTATATGAGGGTTCAAGACAAGGACATAGAGTTTAGTACAACAATCAAGCCAACAAAACTTTACTCTCCCAAAAAACCATGTCACTAGGCTTGATAGGCACAATGGATCATCTTCCCCCTATTGTGACACCCTTGGTTCTCTTCACTCAACCCACTTGGTTCGTTTTCCCTAGCACAAACTCTCTCAAGCTCCTTCTCCCTTGGTTTCGTCTTAAACTCAAATCATCCTTATCTTTACTCGTCTAACTACACCTCCTTGCAACCTCACACTCGTCTCTTGGCTTATGTCTTCATTGTGTAGTTAATCATTGTTTCCTCTTTCAAATGTATACCTCTCCATATATATGTAACTCCACTTTGTTATGTGGAGCCATGACCCTTCAAATTTGGTTGGGTCAGCTCTACCACTTAAACAATCCTCATGTGCTTCAGTTTCGGCTGACTCCTCAAACGCTCAACTCATCCCACTTGGTTTATCTCCTTTTAGTTCACCTACACCTACTTGATTTATTCAACTCGTTCAGCCCTACTCGAATCACACCAACTTAATCCATTCATCCTTTCTTGTACCTGCTCGTCCACATCCAATCTATCCATCCATGTTGTATGACAACTCATTCCACATGGTTATGGGGGAACACTCCTTGGTCATGTCATGCCCTTGTGGTGCTCCTGCCACCAAGCTCATGTGTGCTCTCTAGTACTTTGGTTCCTCTTTCATTTGGGTGAGTTGGGATGCTCGATCATGTTGCACCCTTATTGTGCCCATGCCTCCATGCCATCCTTATTCCAATTGAGATGCACTCAAGTGGAAACCACAAGTCTTGATTTTTTACGACTCAATTGGTGTGATCTTGCCTACACCTCTTGGTTATTTTCCATTGTCCTAATTTCGTCAAATCCTTGGCCCATTTCTCAACCCTCGACCAAAACATCCATAACATCACATTATTTATGATATAAATGTCGAAAATGATGGGATGGGGATGTCACCCCTGGTGCACACCTTGATTAAAGGTGTTATCAACTCTAGTGCCTAACATCCTTTCGCCAAGGCATGATCAACCCTAGCACCTAACATCCTTTCATAGTCAAAATTATTTCCATCTTAATGATAATCCAACCATAGCCTAGTGTTCATATCCCTTTAGATATCGACGTTTTGATGTATAGCTCCATTATATGTTTCCTTCCACTACATCTCTAGAAAGCACCATTGCATATCGCCATGTGTTGGATCCCCTCATGCCACTAGGATAATCAGGTAGCTAATATGATTCTTGAACCAAGTTCCATAAGAAATCATGCCTCACATAGTGTAATGTCCTTAACCTCATATCATCCAACTCCCACATTCATCTCCCCATTATAGAGGTACCACCCTAGGCACCTCGATTATCTCAACTCACCACCTAACTACAACATTGAGCCATCCACTCATTACTCAATGTGATGAAAAGTAGTTGGGTTTATGGTGACCTCCACCTACATACCTTATTTTCTTTCTTAGGAGAATTCCTCTATACTTCCTCATCATGTAGGTTAGAAAAGGTGGATATGACCCAATCCCACCCTTTGCATCCTCAACAAGTCTCTCTCGTTTAAGATCTTATGGCCATCTTCCTAAATTGAATGAAAATGTAACATCACTCTCATTGGCTCCAACACACCAAGGAACACTCCCTTCATCACATCTATGAACTGTTGTTTCCACTACAATCTCCCCCATTTGCTCCAAAATTCTCATCCTCCTCTCCAAATCTTATATCTTATCAGTGAGAGTGATCACGATATTCACATGTTGTGAGAGAAAAGTCTCTGCTTCAATATTGTTCATACCTCCATAAAACTACTGATCATCATCAAAGATGGTGACCATATTCATTGTTGCACTCGGTCTACTCTCTGAATCTTTACTATAATCAACTCAGACCCTAATACGATGAATGTATGCCCCGTATGAGGCACAGGGAAAAATCTCTCATTGATCAAGAATTCTTACTCAAACATCAAGTTATCACCTAACTGCTCTATTGTAAGGTCCACCTTCCCTTGTCATTGTCCCATGTAGATAGGGACATCCTCAACCAAACCAATCGCCCAGATATTTCCGTAGTTGATAGCCTTAAATTGAGCTTAACTTTAAGTTCAAAATTGCTTACTACTTCTTCCTTCACAAAGTTATGGGGAGCTCCACCATTGACATTCCTTGTCACAAGGATACCTCCTAACTCTACCCCAACAAACTCCAATTAGGTTCTTTCCTTATTGCTATCCTCTTCTTTCATCTTGTGAGAATATATTGCTCCCAATACCTATAACATCCTTACCTTCCTTGCATTTTTTTGATCTAAAGTAACCACCTTCTGCTTAATAGGGGAATTCCTTGCCAAATGATCTTCTCCATATATTTAACATGATATGGGCCTCTTCTCCTTGGCTTCACCTGCTACTTTTTCTTCTTTGGAAGCCTTTCCTTTTTCCTAGACCTTCTTCTTCTTGCCTTTATCTCTTAGCACTTCCTCTTTATCCTTCTTATCTATCTCTTAGTCCAAAAGCTTCTCTACTGTGGTGATAGCTTCCACAAGATTCTAGAAACCCTTCTTCATGAATTCCTTCTTTTCCCATGGTTGGATATCATTGATAAACTTATTCATCCTGTCCTTATCATGCATCTCTCTAATTTCCAACATAACACCTGCAAATTACTTAATGTGGGTTTGGACATCCCAAATATGCTTCAAAACCTTTAGATGATCCCTTGCCACCCACTCTTGCTTTCTTGGTCTAAACTATACATATAAATTTTCCTTCAACTCTGTCAAGTCAAGTTCTTACATGTGATGCGAACGATTGCTAAGTATTCATTTGTTCCTCCACCACAACTTCATTGTACCTATGAGATACATGGAAACTACATTTACCTTTATCTTTTTGGAACATCCCTTCATTTGTTCCAACATCTGCACCACATCCGAATGAAATTTTCCAAGTATTTTAGTTGTTCTTGTTCCATCATACATTTTTGGTTATTTCAGATTCATCCTCATAAATGAATAGGCCAACATTTTCCCTATAGCCTACTTTAATACTACTATAGTGTCAACCTAGTCTCTTGTTAGTGCCACAAGTGACCTCACTTTCTCTTCTAAGTATTGCACATGTTCTTCATGATCCTAGGACTTCTTGAATACATAAGCAATAGAATAGGAACCCGCCTCAATGACTTCCTTAATTTCCTAGATCTTCCCTAGGATCTCATCAAACTCATTTCAATGTTCTTCCATAGTGTCTACCATCCTTTCCAATATTCTCTCAACATCTTGGACCATGTATGCCAATGCCACCTCATCTTGGTCCACTGGGTCTTCCCTATATTCACCATCGTGGCCTGCTTCCTTTAGAATTTGGATGTGACCTTGTTAATTCTCACTTCAATTTCTCCTAATGTGATATATACCGAAAACCATTAGCCAAAAACCCATTTTCCCACCTAGCAATCAATTTCAGAAGTCCCTTTCCCCAATAACCTGCAAATAGAAAGGAAATTGAACTTGTAATATTCCAGTGACTTCATATTCTTCTTTGAGGTAACTACAAACCTACTTCATACATTTCAATATCCTTCCATTGACCTCTTGTTCTGCTTCTTTGATACCACCTCCATGTGGTGAAGAGACGCACTATCTCTTCCTCTATTTGGTAGCTCTTATACCACCTCAATGTGGTGAAGAGATATATTTCTGCTTTTTGTATGGTAGCTCTAATACCACCTTCATGTGGTGAATAGTTATACTGTTGCTTGTTCTATGATAACTTTGATGTCGCTTATCATGACTCTAAGGACTCTACACAATTATAAGGAATTTGTTTTGGCGTAATGTGACCGCTCGAACATGTGGCACCAACGGGTTTTTCAACTACACAATGTAGTATAGTGTTACTCCACCAAAAATATGCCTCACAATAAGATTACTTATATAATCTCCTTATTATTTGTTATCTAGTAGAATATCATAATCCTTCAATACAATGTAAGTAAATATTGTTTTCACAAAACTTCATCTAACATTCATTCATAAGTAGCACATATAAAGATGTCACATCAACAACATCACAAATACACAATTTGTATGGGATGACCCTTTGGCCTTCTTTTATTAATCAGTGTAAATCCTCTTTACATGAGGGCCTGAGACAATGGCTCAAACTTTAATACAACAAACAATCCAACATAATATTGCTTTCCCAAAAAATCGTGTCACTTGGCCCACCCGACCTAATGGGTCATCTTCACCCCACCTACAACACCCTTTGTTATATTCACTTGGCTCACTCAGTTCATCTATCCTAGTGTAGACTTATCCAAGCTCCTATTGCCTCCATTTTGTCCCAACATCAGCTCGTCCTTACCTCTACTTATATGGTTTCTCTTCCTTACCACCTCACACTCATCTCTTAACTTGTGTCTTCATCTTGGGGTTCATTATTGTTTCCTCTCTCCAATGTATGAATCTTCACATATTTACGACTCCACTTGATTATGTGGACCCATGACCCTTCAATTTTGGTTGTGTCGGCTCTACCACTTCAACGGTTTTGTTGTGCTTTAGTTTGGGCTGACTTCTCAAACATTGAGCTCATCCCACTCAATTTACCTTCTTTTGGTTCACCTTCACCCACTCATTCCATTCAACTCATTCAGTCCTTCTCAGCCCACACCCACTCAATCCATTCATCCTTGCTTGGTCCCACGTAGTCCATTTACCCTTACTTGGTCCATATATGCTTTGGGATGACCCATTCCACATGGTTATGGGGGTGCACTCCTTGGTCTTGTTGTGCCCTTATGGCACCCATGCCACCAAGATCATGTGCACTCTCTAATAGTTTAGTTCCTCCATCACTTGGGTGGGTTGGGACACTTAGTTGTGCCATGGTTGTGCCCCTCATGTCACCAAGTCATCCTTGTGCCAACTCATATGCACTCAAGTGGAAACCCTAAGTCTTGATTTTTCACCACTTGGTTGGGTGTGATCTTGCCCACACCTCTTGATTATTCACCATCATCTTGGTTTCATTGAAGCCTTGTCCCAATGCTCGACCCTCGATTGAATCCTCCATAATGTTGCATTATTTATGATATAAATGTCACAAATAATGTGATTAAAATGTCACCCTTAACACGTGCCTCATTTAAAGGCTTGGATGCTAAAGCTTCATAATGCCATTCCAAATTTAAAATATCTAATAAAATAGTTACCATTTAATTATAATAAAAATTATAATTATAATTTTTTCTCTTGTTATTTTATAAACTCTTAATCTTTTATAATAATAATAATAATAATAATTTAATTCCCGACGAATTAACGATTTGGAAGCAGTCAACCCTTTCTCTCGAATTTTTGGTCAACCAACGGTGATATGAATATATAGGATAATATGGCTGCATCTTCCAATTGGTACCAATCGCTTGAATGTGTTTGAAATGCTCGATATGTCTATATCTAAAGAGACAATGGTTTCAAAAAATCATGAACAAACCGAATTTGATCGTAGAATTTTTTTTCATATCTACAAAAAAAAACTTTGGATACTTTTTTTTAGGTAAAAAATCAGGTTGTGCTCTTTTAAATAATAATAATAATAATAATTTAATTTCCCATTATAATTGATTTTAATATTATAATCCATTCAAATATTTGTTAAAACGAACGCAACCTTTAATATATCATACAAAAATTCTATCCCTTGTACACTAATGCATGTTTTATGTTCATTTTCCATACATTTGGAAATTCTAATATATGGCAAGCTGGAAAGTGTCGAGTATGTTTTAGGCATGTGTACAAAGGCCATATGAAAATCAAGAATAAGTTCGGAAAACATTAATGAGAGAATTGCAATGTTAATGATTTACAAATTTACTTTTATCAATTAATATTTTTTATATTTAATATTAATGGTTATTTAATAATAAAAATAATTTCCTTTATCTATTTTCCTTATCTAAATTTTTTTGAGTTCTTGTAATCTTAAAAAAAATTATTATGTTTATTGAAGACATATAACATCTATTTTTGCATATTATTTTGACCATATGTTTTAATTTTTTCTTTTAAGTTAATCAGAATTTTTTTTTATTTTTTTATTTCTTTATAAAATAGTATTGGTTATATTAGAGGTAATGTAAGTTGAAAATTTTGATGGAGCAGAGTAGTGGCATGCGGAGTGGAGTAGTGCGCCTGGTAAAGCATGGTAGTAAACCTAGTCTCCTTTGTGCTTGAGGTTGGCTTTGTTTGTTTTCGGCTTGTTCTAACATAGCTGGAAGTGATGATGTGCATACATGGTTTCTATAGAGAAAGTCTTTTCACACTTTGAGTTGTGTTACTTGGACTCGGCGATGTTGGGTCTGTGACCCTAAAACGTTCCATTCGGCATGATAATTGAGACTTGGGATGTTTTGGTTATCCTATCTAGTGTTTTTCTGACCAGTTGGGCTAATAAATAGAATTAGTTCGACCTTGGTGATGTCTAGGGTGTCTCCTTGGCTTTTTTGTGTCACCTTCGAATAGTGGTGGGCTTGTGAGGTTGAGTCTTCATGGTGTTGGTTGGATGGGAGTTCCCTCTAATAGAGACACTACAGATTTTTCTATTGCTTATTAGTGCAGTCTCCATTTTGTTTAGGATTTATGAGGTTCATTTGAAAGGATTACGTAAGGTGCCAAATGCGCGGGTGGCAGGAAATATTCATTAGAAGCTAACTAGTTGAGGAGGTTGAAGTCGGTGAACATATGGAACAACATAAATTGATTACTGTATGGCACAAACAGATTAACTCCTTCATTGTTTCATCCCCATGCAAGAATGTTCGCATTAGTATCTACGATAAGTGGTGGAATTTTTTTGGATGTTGTTGTTGTTATTTTCAGTGAAGGGATGTGAGCTTTCCAGGCTCTCGTCTATTTGGCGACCATCTATATGAGGTTTCTGTGTACTTCTTCTCTTCCCCTACTAGTTTTTTGGTGACATCCGGGTTTTGGTTGGGGTGATTTTGGGTTCCTTCAATGTCGTCATGGTGTCGGCTGGGGTGTAATTGGTTTTTCTGGCGACATGGCCAGTTTGATGTCTATTCAAATTGTCTCCTTGTGTAGATGTCATTTATGACAGGGGGTTGGTGGATATTTCGAAGATTGTGCCAACATTGATTTTGGATACATGCTTTCTTGAAAAGTTACTTGACATAAATACTTGGGTGGATATGTTCTATGTACTTACGTAATACATCTCAAGGTTTGGTTGGGGTGGACCTATGTTCTTTATTGTATGCAGGGCGATGGGATTATTTACATACGGTTTGCCATTTTAAGGATTTTTTTTCCATGTCCTCATTTATGAATGTTGAGGTGGCTTGCACTAGACATCAAGGGAATGTTTATTTTCTAAATTTGGTAGTGTCCTATTGAGTTTACTTGGGATCTCTTTCCTTGACTGGGCATGCAGTTTTAGGTGGGGTTGGACACCCTCTACTGGTTTACAATTAAATATCCTTGAAAACTAGATGTTTCGTTTGTCTAGGCGGTAGATATGAGTGTTGGGGACGTGATGGAATAAGTGGCGACCCTCACTGGAGACTCACTGGACATTGACATTACCCTACAGAAAGCCTTCATACGCACCACGTTGGAGGCTGAATGGATGCTCTCACAACGTTTAGGTGCTACGTTGGAAGGCCCACATAGCATAGCTCTTACCCGGTTCTTGGTGATAAGGAGCCACTTGGTGTATATGCAGCTTCGGGCCTTAACTTATGACATATGTCTCTTACATTGAATACACATGGACGCAGACACAAGCCCATCCGTAGACATGTGAAGACAAAACTCCTTAGTTTTGGGCATGATGTATTATGGTAATGGGTAATCAGTTTATAGAACTACTCTTTAGTTGGGTGATGACATTGCTATGAAACCAGGGACTTGGATATGGCTCGTTGGGTTTCTACACAACAGACACCACTCCTAGAGTATACTCCAAAGGTTAGTTATTTATCAATCATTGGTTCTCGTTTTATTTCTTGCAACGGGAAGATGTAGAGTGCATATTATCATGACTATGGGTTAGGGTAAGGGGATTCCTACAACTATATCAGTGATATGTGGGTTTCAATCCACTCTTGGATACCCCACAAAACAAACTAGTATGGGTAAAGCTAATAGGACTGCCTCTTGAATACTGGACCAGACATGCTTTGATGGCGATCAAAGACACTGCTAGTAAATTCAGATACATGGAACCTCGTATATTGAGGGCTAGGGATAAAAGGGTAGCATGGATTCTAGTGGAGGTCAACTATTCTAGAGGAATCTCGAAAAATATTGAATTAGAATGGGATTCTAGTCATTTTTTCCAGCAAACAGATTATTGGGGCATCCCTTTTCGGTGCTTATTATGTCACCACATGGGACATTTATTGGATCAAGTCCCATTGCGTTTTCAACATCTACATAGGAAACATAAACAAAAATAGTTCAAATATGATGGGCAAGAGTTTCGACGAAGACATACATGCAAGGACCCAAGTATTACATCCTCCCCCAATGATAATATTTTACATAAATTTTCATCTCAATCTGGTCCTTTGTCACAGCCTCCTACTTCTACTCATCATACATTGTCGTCTTACATGGGGGGTTCATGTGAACTTACTATACCAGATCCTCCTCTCCCCTTAGCTAACCCCCCACCATCATCCCTACATGCCCTCGACTCTTTGTCGACTCCACCACCCTCGTCATCTAACATTCCTCTGTTTATCCATGCTATACTTTATAATGGGACACTCCTATTGGTATCCCGGAACATACCCCTCCTCCCTCGACCTCCATGTCGCATCCCCCTCAATCCTCAAATGATTTGTTTCAACCTACATCCCTTCATAATTCTGTCGATAGTGACTTGGAATTTCTTCTTCTAAAACCTGCTATGAATCTCTCTTCCCTCATGGTTCATAAGGGAAAAGGTCCACTATCCTCTCATATTATTAGCCATAACTATGCTTCAAACATTAACACCCATCGGGAGGGGGGTGGGAAGGGTGGAGGCCACGATCAAGGGCTAGACTCAGGCCATCAATTGCTTGGTTATTTGAATTATGAATTGAATGGGTTACACAATGTGCCAATTTTGGACTCTTCTTCTTCTAGGGCCCTTAAAGCAAACATGTCCCTAGGATCGGGTTCATATGAATATTATTTCTATAAATATGCAAAGCCTACGGGATGCCTCGAAGAATCTCTCCATATGATTTATGGTAAACTCTATTCATCTGATCATGATTCTTATTTAGGAAACAATGTCTAATGTTGCTTGAACCATTTCCTATTTTCTATCCATTGCCCCATCTTGACACATTGTTGTAGTTGACTCTATTGGTTTTTCCAGGGGACTGGTCGCATTGTGGGATCCATATATGAGAGTAGACACTCATTTTTGGATAGGATGGATGCCTCTGATATAATGAAGATTGGGTTTGTTATTTTTGGGGAGGACTTCAACTTCACTTTAAACAGAGAGGAGGTTTCAGGCAGGTGTTGTTAATTTTTCTTAGGGAAAAATTGTTCTTTACTACGATGGTTGCATTTCTTCATAAATACATTAAGTTCACCCCATATCATCATTACATTATTCAGATCTACACCATTATACATCAACATGTGCAATAAAATAAAAAGAAACAACATCACCATCATCATCAATGGAGTGGAACATAAAAGAAATAGTAGAAGAAATCATGCACACATGGAGACACCAAGATTGGTTCAAGACCAGGGATAAACACACTATGGGGAAAACCCTTGCAAATATTCTTCTTCTTTGATCATCATCAAATGATGAAAAAAAAGAGAGCATTATGAACCCAATACATATAATCAAAAGCAAGTAACGATAAACCAGATCTACAAATCTATTATAATAGCAAAGAAATCCTGATCTACCATATCATTGAAGGTTGTTGACGCCAAGATGCCAAAACCCCATATCTGAATTAGGTCACCCTCATCAACATTGTTTGTGAGCAATTGAAAATTTCAGGGTCGTACTAATGAAGACAATATGCGAGTGACTATAACCGCAAATTTGCTCCAAATAGGTCTTTATGCCTGCGACTATGGCTCAAAACAATAAATACTCAAAGTCTCTCTCTTATCGGGTTGGATAAGTGACCAGAAAGGAAAATCTACACCCTCACAGTGCTATTCGAGCAACTATAATGACATAGTCACTCCCTGGACTAGGGACCAGAACATTCTGATCTATCTATGAACCCAAATTCACTCCCTCTGAACTACCTTTGAGTGACCGAGTGAAGAGAGGGATAAAGTCGCTCCCTTTCCCACTCTATGCCTATGACTAAGGATGAAAAACCTCAGATCTATCTTTCAAGCCATAGTCGCCACCATAAGCCTTTGTGATGCAACTGTGGGTCTAGCTCATAAGCATATGTTCTTGCGATTATGGGTCTATATTCACTATCATAAGAATATATGCCTGTGATTATGGACCAGAATGCCCATTTTTGTGCTAGTGACCGAGATCCAGAAGACCCTAACCTAAAGCAAACCTTTCGCATATGATTTTAGACTGTTGAGCGAGTTGGTGTTTTGGGGTAGTAGCCCGATGGCATTTCCAAGTAGTAGCCTGATGATATTCCGGTAGCTTGATGATATTCTGGGTAGTAGCCCACTAGCAGAGATTCCATATAGAAGCCTCATGGATAGAGGGTGGTAGGTTGAGCTCCCCTCCGATAACAAATTCTTCTTCTTCTATATCTGAGAATGTTTAACATATAAGAAAGAATAAGCAAAGGATAGATCAAGATGTACAATGATGATTTATGATAATTAGATACTAGAGACAGAGATAGCACGAAAAATACATGACAGAGATTATCCATAATAATATGTAATGACACACAAAGATTCCAGAACAACATATTGTTTGATGGACAAATATTGGTACGTGGAATTCTCCCTAGTTGAGAGGGAGTGTTAGTTTTTTCAACTATGTTAAAATTACTCCTTTGAGAGATCAAATGACTGAGATAATTATTGCATTAGATACCTCCTTTCAAGAGGACCAGAATTGACCTAAAGATCGCCTAATTTGGTTAAGCGGAAGTTAAGTTATGAATTATTTTATTCACACATGTATTATGCAATGGGTCGACCCTAACCACATGAGTAACTACTTGGGTCGGTCTTAACCCTAAGTGACCCCTTAGGAAATTCTATAAATAGAAGATACCTCAATACCATTTGGACACACATCTTCTCTTCTCTTTGTCTTGGTTCGCACAGGTTCGATGGAAGGAGTTCACTCAAACGTTCGATATCATAGGCAAAAGGTTTGCTCTAGGTTATGCACAAAACAGGGCATTCTCGTCCATATTCATAGGCATAAAGTCTTATGAGAGTGACTATAGACCCAAAGTTGCTCCTAGGAGGTCTCTGTACCTGTGATTATGGCTCAAAATAGTAAATACCCAAAGTAGCTCTCTTGTTGGGTTGTCCAAGCGACTAGAAAGGAAAAGTCACACCCTCACAGTGCTATTCGAGCGACTGTAATGACAAAGTCGCTCCTTGGGCTACTTGAAGCGAGTGATTGGGGAACAAAAGATTTTGATCTTCCTCTGAACCCAAAGTTGCTCCCTCTGAATGGCCTCCAAGCGACTAGAGGGCAAAGTCGATCCCTTGCCCACTATGTGCCTATGACTAAGGACTAAGAACTGCAGATCTATCTTTGAAGCCAAAGTTGCTCCCATAAGCCTTTATGCCTACGACTATGGGTTTTTAGTTGCTCTCATAAGATTTTGTGCCTACAATTATGGGTCTATATTCACTCTCATAAGCATGTGTGCCTGTGACTATGGACCAAAATGCCCAGTTCTATGCTAGTGACTGAGATCCATAAGACCATAACCCAGAGTGAACCTTTCACCTATGATTTTAGACCCTTGAGTGAGCCGGTGTTTCCAAGTAGTAGCTCGATGAAATTTCTAGGTAGTAGCCTGATTATACTTTGGGTAGTAGCCTGCTAGTAGAGATTCCAAATAATATCCTGATGGATAGAGGGTGGGAGATTGAACTCCCCTCCAGTAACAAATTCATTTTCTTCTAGATCTGAGAATGTTCAACATACAAGCAAAAATAAGAAAAGGATAGATCAAGATGTAAAAGGATGATTCGTGATAATTAGACATTTGATATGGACGTAACATAATGACTACATGATAAATATGATCTATGATGATATGTAATGGCACTCGAAGATTCGAGAATGGAATATTGTTCGATGGACATATATTGGTAGGTGGAATTCTCCCTAGTTAAGAGGGAGTGTTAATTTTTGCAATTGCAGTAAAATTTCACCTTGGACAACTCAAATGATTGAGATAATTATTGCATTAGATTCCTCTTTTCAAGAGGACAAAAATTGACCTAAATATCGTGCATTTTTGTTAAGTAGAAGTTAAGTTATGAATTATTTTATTCACACATGTATTGTGGAATGGGTCGGCTCTAACCACATGAGTAACTGATTGGATTAGTCCTAACCCTAAGTGACCCCTTAGGAAATCCTATAAATAGAAGAGACATCAATTTCATTTGGATGCACATATTCTCTTCTCTTTTTTCTTGGTTCGCACAGGTTCGAAGGAAGGATTTCTCTCAAGGGACTAAAATCATAGGCGTAAGGTTCACTTTGAGTTAGGGTCTTTTGGATCTCGGTCGATGGCACAAAACTAGGAATTATGGTACATAGCCACAGGTACAAAGGCTTATGAGAGTGACTATAGACCCAAATTCACTCCCAAGAGGTGTCTGTGCCTGCAACTATGGCTCAAAATAGTAAATACCCAAAGTCGCTCTCTTGCTGGGTGATGGGCCTCTAAATTAGACATATATTAAGGCCCATGCCTCTAAATTAAACATAAATTAAGGCCTATGACCATCCTTTAGCACATTAAACCTCTCTTTTTGCATTGTATAATCTATTTTTAACTTTAATATATTCATTAGGAAGGTTTATGAATAATTTCATATTTGTGCCTAATATTATTTATTTTTATGGAATATTATGAGAACATTGGGTAGATTATGAAGATTTGGAGGAGGAGATAATTTAGGGACTTGCTCCTTACTATAGGAGGATCACTATTAAATAATAAATCAATACTATATTATGGAATTATGGCACAAATTGTGGAACTCCAATGATTGAGAAAATCTAGGAATGTGTTCCCCATCATTTAATGCATATTCCTAGTATTGTGAACCAGATCCACTAATCAAGGGAGTTTGGTGAGGAAAGATTCCTCCTTTCATGGGGAACTATTCCTAATCATTTTGGATAAGTACCCAGTTGAATTTTCCTTTAGGGAGAGATTTTCATTAGTCTTCTTGTGGAGAGAACTCGAATTTTTGCAGCTCCATTGTATTTTATTGCACGAATGTAATTGCATTGATGAAAATAATGAAGATTGGTGTCATTTTCAGCTTCTAAATCTTGTTCTCCCCCATAGGTATCTGAATTTCCTTGGGCTTGGCCATCCTAGGAGCCTCATAGCCCTTTTGTATCAATTTCTTTTCTTCTTATCACTTCTTATTCACATGCATCTCTTGTTTTTATTTCTTTCTATTTCTGCATTTACTATTAATGATTTCTTGTTGTAAGATTGGGTTAAATGGTTGATGTAAGTTCTTTTGCAGGATCACAAGCATAATTTCATCCTTGGAAAATCTTTGGAAGGTCATAATAATCATTGAGCTACTTGGATTAGCTTTCTTATTCCCAAATCTAGATTTCTGGAACTCCTTTGTCGCAAAGAACAATAAATTTCTACTATTTTTTAGAGCATTCTAACGAGCTTCAATTGAGTAGTTTCCACTTGAATTATATCACAAAAATATTCTATCTAATAACAAAATTTACCCCATTTCATTTTCACTTGATTAGGTTAGTCATTTGATAGATTTAGTAGATCACTAGTTCTCGAATTTCTAATTTTTTATAGCAATTTAATAAATCTTTTGCGTGTATAGATGAATTTGAGTATAGATGCAGAAAATAATGTGTGTTGCAGGAGCTTCTGAATTGTAGGGAGACCACATCTCATTCACCTCATCCAAGCCTCATCCACCCATGTCGCCAAAATCCACTAAAGTGTCAATCCAAATTCTTGTTTTATGAGCAAAAATTGACATTTTCATTGAGCAAATCTACCCACCTTAAAGCCGTTGCTTGAGTTCTGGGTAGTGTCCACCACCTCCATGTCTTATTATTCCATTATCCACCTTTCCCAAGCTCCATTCCACCTTCTATACTACTTCCTAAGATTTCGGCCTGCTTTTTGTAATAAAATAGGGGATCTTGTAGACATCTTGTGGGAACTAGTACTTCTTGTAAACATCATGTAGGAAAACTTGTAGTGGCCTGTTTTGAGCCCGAATTAAGAAAAATCATCACTAGAAGCCATGATTAAGCCCCTACTTTCCCTCCAAGCCATCTAAACCATTGTATTCCTTTTCCTCCACACCTGTCTCCCCTGCCAAAGAACCAAGAAAGATTAACATTTACATTTTTCAAGAAAAAAGATAAAAAGGAAAAAGTTATTTTATATTTATTCATGTACACAACTGTTATGAAACCAGCTCAAGAAAAGATAGAAAAGATAGATAAACGCCTTAGAATTCAGCCTCTTCGAGGGGGCAACCTCCTTTACATTACATAAATGAACAATTCTTGGATGATACAAATG
>APFE030968285.1:0-18383 GCA_000404065.3 Pinus taeda | reverse complement strand
GGATGATACAAATGAAAAGACCTCCTTTCTATATATAGGAGTCTAAGGGGTCATAACAAAACCAGAGCCGACATAACAATAATAATGTAAGGGCACAATAATAATAATAGTGGGCTTCTATGGGGCACAATAGTAACAATATGGGCACTACATGGGTACATCAATATAATAAGTGATTTGCACTAATAACAATAAGGGGTGACACTAGTAGTATAGGGGCCTAATAACAATAGTTAGCACTCTCTAGATTAGATTCCATGCTTAGTTAGATTAAATCATAACATGTGATAAATATGGTTAAGTTAGGTTTCTTTTACATTTAGCTCATAATCTTTATGCAATTAGAATATGTTTCTTTCCTTGTACTTTATTTCTTCCAATAGGTTAGGGTTTCCATTTTAGTTCATTTTCTGTAATTAGTTTAGGGTTTAATTTCAGTACATGCACTCCATTACATCATGACAACAAAGGAATTACACATTTTATGCTGCACATAAAGTGCCAATACCTCTTAAGTTTGTATGAACCTTGGGTTGATAATTAAAAGTCAGTAGCCTTGGGAGTTGCAACATTCTTGTTTCAATACTGAGGCTCATCACTTTTTGGTGCCGTTGTCGGGGAGGTGTCAAAGTATGCATTGTTTTCTTTGCTAGTTGATTCATTTATTTTAACTTTTTGAAAAAACAAACAAATATTTGCATTAGGCATATTTCATTTCAAAAATAGAAAAGTTTATTACGTTAGTGTTTTCATTCAATCATAAAAACAAAAAAAAATCTCCAACACCAACCCACCCCCCATTTGATGATGTGGTGTAGTAAGAGCCACATCAACCCACCCCCACATTTGATGATATTTATGATGTCCAATTGCAAGGCAAGGGTTTTCAGTATCTCACTTTTGAAATCTTCCAGCATATTTCCAATTTCACCCTTGATGGATGAGTTGGAAGATGATGTATTGGCTATAGGTTGACTACCCCTACCCTTTTTCCTGGCTGCCCTAGAATGGTTTCTAAAGATAGTATTGATATCCTAATAGGGAAATTGGTAGATATCTCCTCCTACTAGCATGTGTAAGGTATCCAAAAGGTCTTCCCTTACTCCTTTGAGCAGGACCAGCTTTAGTGACTCAGGGTCAAGTGTTCACCTAACCCTTTTGTAACTGAGCTGGAATCTTTCTTCATAGTCTTCTAAGGATTCATCATGGTCCATGGTCATCCTAAAAACATCTTCTTTATTATACTCTGACCTACAATAGTCCCTATATTTATTGTTAAAATCCTATTGCATTTGATCCCAAGTTGTGATGCTATCTCCAGGTAAACCCATGAACCAGCGCAATGCTGCATCCTTGAGGGTAGATGGAAACAATTTTAAATTTTTCTCATCATTTGTATAGTCATAGGTTCGGCATATAAGGAAAGTATCAGGGTCCTCTATGGTTAGGCCATGGAAATGAGGTAGAGGAGAGGGGCTTATATTCTTCATCTTAGTGTCCCCATTGGTTTCCCTGATAGAGAAGGCACCCTCAACTCTCTCTCTATTCCCTCTGTAATTTTGGTTTTCAGCCATTGGTTTAGTAGAAATGGGTTCTTCTTCTTCCTCTTCCCCTATAGGTTCTTCAAATATGTTAGGCTGCTCACCTAAAGGTTCCTCCAGTTCACAACCCCTAAAGAATAAAGAAGGTTGGATGTTGGATGTAGTGTGGGTATTTGGCAAGAATTTCCTTAAATTGTCCCTATTCCTACAAGGCATGAAAGGAAATGTTTTTGGGGGCTTTTATAAGATTTTTTAAGCTGGAAAGTACTTTGCAGAAATAAAATTGTTGATTGAATGAAAACTACTAACAGAAAAAACTACTTGCTGAATTGAAATTCTATTTGCAGAATGGAAAGGAAAGAAGATAATGAGAACTGAAAGAAAGGAAGCTACTAGATTAATTTTGCAAAAATAAACTAATGGCAGAAAATTGAAGACTAGAAATAGAAGAAAAGAAAGAAATACTCATATTCTACTCAGACACCTCCTTGACAACGACACCAAAAAGTGATGAGCGCCAGTACTGCAGCAAGGATGCTACAACTCTTGGGCTACCAACTTTACATATCAACCAGGGTTTGTACAAATTTGGAGCTGACAGTGCTATATGCACAAGTAGAAGTGAAGGTCCTACCTGTTTTCACTGTTCATATGGCAAGAGACCCCGGGGGTTCCAAGCCAGACTTCTATAGAGTCAGAAGAAGCTTGATTCTTTGATGGAAGAGGAGCAAATCTATTCTAAGAGAGCTACTCTACTGCAGTAATGAAGAAAACAACATGTAATGCTAAATCACACCATATACAAATTAACCATTTAAACAACTATGCTAAGAAGAATTGCTAAATCAATTCTAATCTAATGCTGCTATCTAAGTTACAGAAGTAAAGAGTATCAAACCAAACTAATGTGTAAGCAAGGAAACTAAACTAAATCTGTTTTCACTTTTCTGGTTTTTTTTATGATCAGAAAATGTTAGAGTCTGATTGAATAACCAAATTGAAACTCAGGAGTGGTATCATTTAAATGATATGTACAACAACATTTGGGAAGGAATCAAGCAGAAGAGCAGGCGAAGATCGAAATCAGCGAAAGGAAGATGTAATGAAGCAGTAGTGCACAGGAAGATGAGCATGGAATATCTTATTGCAGGAGGTTACATGAAAAGATGGATGAACATGATTAACGAAAGATGAGCGACATAAATCTTATCACAGGAGATGGATTCAGTAGAGGGTTGAACAAGATTAACAGAAGATGAGTAGCGGAGATTACATGAATAGATGGATGGATCACATTAAGTCATGTGGTGATAGAAGGGAAAAAAAATGCGAAACGATGGAGCGGTCTTCGTAGGTGGTAAAGTTTATCACATGCCCTTAAAGCTGTAAGTCGAATTACTAAATTTTACGCGATTAGCCTAAGTGACTGACAAGTAGCACGAGAAAACCACTTTTCTCGTGTTCTCTCGATCAGATATCACCCGTGCAAGAATTCATGCAAGATTGCATGATAGCCATTGGATCATGTGGGATTGATCAACGATGGAGATTGGCTAAGCTAGTTGGCAATCCGGTGACGCAATAGTTGTTGGATCAACCGAAACATATTGATAGTGGATATTTGGAGTGCCTAAATTCATACATTGGAAAGAATATAAGTGGTAAGCAGTATCTCGTGCACCCTAAGAGTTGTAAGCAGAATTCCTAAATTTTACGCGATTAGCCTAGGTGAGTGACACATAGCACAGGAAAACCACTTTTATCGTGTGCTCTCGGGTGGGTATCGGTCATGCAATAAATCACGCGAAATTGCGTGATAGTCATTGGATCATGCGGGATTGATCAATGGTGGAGATCAGCCAAGCTAGTTGGCAAGCGGGTGACGTGATTTCCATTGGATCAAACGAGGTAGATCGAAAGTGGAGATTCGGAGCACCTAAAGTCAAACAATGAAATGAATACACATTCGGTTGACGGTGATTGGCCAGGTTTGTTGTGGATCAGACGGTAAGGAGATTTACGAGCATAATCTGATTAAGATGTGATTTATTGACTTCTGCTAAGAATTTCATGCTGAAGGAAATGAGAATACGATTGAGATATATTATAGAAAGAGAGTGATTGAAAATGATAACGATGAAATGAACCAAGTATTGAATCAAGATGACAAACTCCAAATCTCATGCAAGAACTAGATATATGTGTTTTTGGGGTTGCTTAAGGGTCTCTTCCTCAAGTCATGGTCCCAGAGGGAGGAGGTGAGGACGAGACACCTGCTGACAACCTTATGGTGACCTTTTTCTCCTTGCTAACCTGCTAATTGAAAGAAGGAGAAAATGGAAGAAAAATAAAACATAACCAATCTACACTACACTACTGTAATGGAAATGCAACTATTTAAGCAAATGAATGATTAAACCTTGAATCTATGCGTTATACTGTTGTAATGGAAATGCAGCTATTTAAGCAAATGAATGATTAAACCATGAATTTATGCTAGCATATATGTAAAATAAAGAGGAGCCTTAGCTGCTAGGGTTGGGCCCTAACCCAAGAGCTTCATCCCTCTAAGTTAACTTACTGTTGGCTCAAAAACAAAACTCATTCTTATCATCAAAACAATGGATTATATAAAAAACGATCGCAAGTCTTACAACTCGAAAATAGAGTAAAGTTTTAAAAAAAAATTCTGAATCCTACTAAGGTCCTACACCTCTCTACTTATACGACTGAAGTCTCTAATGACTTCCTTAAAATTAGGGAGGTTTGGCTCCCAAACTCAAGATAAACCGGTGCTTTGACTTTCACATGCTCGGCTGCCTTCTAGTCCTCATGATTTGGATGTCTGTACTCTAAGCTGATGGAGGAATATTCGAATGGAGGGGTAGTAATTGAGGAGGATTTACCTCCTACAATTCCTCTCCCTTGTCCCATTTGGGTCCTGACCAAGGTCTTTGCCAAAATTCTTTGCTTTTATCCTTTAATCCTACATTAAATGCACATTAGACCACAAAGAAAAATATCCAACTCTAACTCATATCATAAACAAAATATAATCAAAAGTATGCACTAAGTTGTGAGAATAGTTGGTTTGACTAAGCTAAGAGGTGAATTAAGGCCCATATAATTACCCAATGATGAGGCTCATCAATGAGGATGCATGGGAGGCTGCGAAACTAATGCTTGAGGGGATGGAGCGCTTAGTGATGCATAGGTATAAGATGGTGAAGGGACAACGGTTTGGTAGATAGGTTGAGCACTAGCTAGCACTAACATCTTCTGATGTGGCTGGGCAAATGATTAAGATGTGCTTTGCCCTGAATACATGTTGCTGACAGGAGGGGGATAAATGTTAGAGGAACTAGTGCCCCCCTACGGATACCCATAACTCTGTTGAGTATATGGTGAAGGATGTGAAATAGCTCCAACAATACTGTCAACTGCATGATATGCCCCCGGTGTATTGGCACCACCAGGATGGGGAAGGTCTGGTATAACGGTATAGAGATAATCAGATTGAGCATAAATCAAGTCATATCTCAAAGCAGTCTGGATAGGCTCTTCCTCTATTTGAGGAAAATGAGACACAACATGTTTGAAAATAGGCATTAAAAGAGTCATAAGAAACAAATTGAGGTAGACACGGTCTTCGAAGGGTGGAGCAAAACACATGCTCCTCCTTCTACACCATTATTGGACATGATCGAAAAGACAGGTGGTAGAGGACTGACATAATGCGGTCAAGAGCTTTGTACTAGTGTCGTATCAGAGAGGTAACTGAAAATATGAGAGGAACGCTTTAGCAAGCATCATGAAAATGGAATGAGAGGTGGCGGGCTAGTCAACATACCACTTCGCAGCATCTCCAGTGAGTGTCCATTGGAACAATCGAAGATGAATGGAATCATCAGTGTTGGAATTGGATTAACACCACATATGGAAGGAGCAGACATGATTGGTAGGGTCCTCTCTATAATTAACCTCAAATTTGGGAATGTCAGAGGGGAGCTTAGTCAACATAGCTGGCCAACTAGCATCATGGTGTATAGGGTCATTGATCAACTAGATAAAATCTGGGAGGCTTAACCCAGCCATGAAAGGTAGCATGGGAGCTTCTGAAATGGTTCTTGAGATGGTTTTGCAAGATGTGACCACTGGGGTAGAACCAGAGCCAACACCAGGTTGGGTTCCTACACCTACAGTGGGTCCTGACATGATGATGATATGCCGTGAAGGAGGCTTGAAATCATATGAGGAATCAAATGAATTAAAAGAGGAGTTGGTATGGCGACTCGGGGGACTATGAACTCGAACCCTGTGGGGAGGAGAAATATCCCCAAATGGAAAGTGGGGATGAAGGCCTAGGAGTCTCTGTGAGAAACGCCTTGGTTGCACAATGGCTATAGGACACAGGTGGCACGGAAATGGTGAAGGGAGATCAACAAGATGTTTTTTTCTTTGTGTGGGGAGATAAATTAATTAAGTTAAGTCTTGTCTTGGTAGTGTAAACCAAGCACCCTTCGCTTAAGGTGTGCTTGTGTGTGCACGTGTATTTATTAATTAAGCCCAGATTGTGTTTGAAAAAAGAAAAATATTGTTGAAATTAACTGAAATTAAAAACAAAAAATGAACAAAATAACTTTCTAAACCCCACCCAAAATGGGTTTGCAAACACTATGTTGGTTGGTGCTGAAACCAACTAAAAACACACAAAAAAGGACAAGAGATCTAAACATTGGTGTGACTTAGATCAAATGACACTATGCTAATGGAAAGTGGTGCATCAACAACAAAAAAACAAGGAGGAAATTCCCTACAAAAAGATAGGGGTATGGGTGTGAAACCTAGGGAGAACAACGAGACCCCAAGGAAAATGACAAAACAAGGTTTAAGATGAAAATTTGGATGGAAACAACCTATCTTTGGAGATCTGAAACATAAAGGTACAGATATGGAAAATGTGGCTGAAATCTCTGCAATAACTTAGACTTCTTACTGAGTTAAACTCCTCATATAAAGGCGGAAGCGTACTAGAAGCCCTAAAGAGGCTAAATTCCACTTCGACGAGCAAAACAGAGTAGATCAAGGCCTAAGTGTGGTAAGACAATGGTCAACCAACCCAATGGATAACTCTCAACAAAACCGATAAACAGATCGGGAAAAATCCCAAAAACCCTAAACATTGTAGGTATTGACCTGATTCTTGGGATATCGCACCTTTTGGGCCAAAAAGTGCACTCTCGACCTCCTAATAGCACTTTTGGGGTAGAAAAGTGTGATTTCTATTCCTTGATTCTCGGTCAGAAAATCTCGAAAAAAATTGTCGTCTATGTCGTGGCTGGTTTTTGTGATCTGCGGAAAAGACCAGAAAACTTGCAGAAGTTAGAAATTTTACTGATCTAGGGTTAAAAAGCTAGTAAACGACATTAAGAGTCTGAAAAAATAAAACCCTAAGCTGAAAACTGAAGGTCACCTAGGTTTTTGGATCAAAATTAAAAACACAGTGGAGTTGCCAAATTGTTATTGTGTTTTCTTCTTGAATGTGTATGAAAAGAAACCACTTTAGGTTGTGGATGACAAACAACCCTAACAATGAAAATGGTTGTTAAACATTGTAGATCTGCAAAAAATGATAGAAATCAAACATGTCAAAGCCCTGATCTATGCCACAATCATCGTTAAACAACAAAATGGAATAGTAAAATAAGTGCAAGTGACTCCAATAATCCAATGGAAACTAGATATATAAAGTATATATTTTATTAAACAACACATGTGAAGGGAACAAATAATGTTACTAGTCTCCTTCTATGGGATGGGTTCTTATCTATCCTCAAATGTCTTCATCTTTTGTAGAGTATCTCTCCTCTATAATGTGTAAATCCATCAAACAAAATGTTTGAGCTCAATGAGAACTCAAATGGAAAAGAAAAATGGTGCGCGACAGTGATAATAATCAGAGTTACAGCAGTGAGTGCAACAATGAAAATAATCGAAAGTGAAGAATCACTGGAAAACCCTTCAATTTATAACAATAATAAAATATTATTAACCCGATTCTAGAAATATCCATTTGGAGTATTTTATTATATTTGGTAGAAGGAATAAGTATTTAAACTTTTATTTAGAAATAGTAAAAAAATAAATGATTTATTTATCATCTCAAGAAATGTGGTTAAGGAATAATAAACAAATAATGATTTATTTAATTACTCCTAAGGGATTTGGTCAAACTTGACAAGGAATAATAACTAATTATTCCTAGAGAAAAATAAGGCAATTAATGATTTATTTATTTATTTCTCATAATTGGTTCAAATGTGATAAGGAATATTAATTAAACAATGGTTTAATTTATTATTCCTAGAAGATAATTAAATAAATAGTGATTTATTTAATTATTCTTCATGGATTTAATTATAAATGACTTAACAAATGTTGTTTATTAAGTAATTTCTCATAGTGAAAGCAATTTTACTATGGTAAATTTGGCCTTACATGGTGTACTTCGATCCATCTAGTAAATCATGGCTAGATGATCAATATTTTGTGATAACCTGATAATAATGCTTTACTATGCCCTTTGAATTCCTTCAAAATAAATTTTCAAACCAAGCTTAAGCAAACATTTAAAAAAATATACACACCTTTTTTCACTTTGTAGGAGCTCGATATTGCCTCTAATGTATCTCTGTAATTTCGGATCATCCAATTCTAAAATTGTGACCTGCTGTAGCCCTCTATGTATTCTTTCCAATGCCACTAGTCTGATCCCAATTGGATTCTCCAATGAAGAGTTATGCTAAATCTCCCACAGTGACTTGATTATAGACTAATTCAGTAGAGAAAACTTGTATGATGTGCCATGTGTCCCTGTTTTGACTTTTGGCTTTAAACACTATATACAAGAAACTATATTCCGTCCTCTTTTTGTACCTTCTTACAAAATTTCAATTTGATCCTCAGAGAGAAAGTTATGATAATTTTCCCCAGGTCCCCTGTTTTGAATGTAATTCAAGATTCCTCAAAAGGACCAACTTCCTCAGTTCATATCTCTGAAAATATAGAGCAAAAAGCTCTAAAATTCAGACCTGAGATTCAGTGCAATGTCATCTCAAATGGGTTTTTGTTTCACTTCTGCAACATCGCAGAAAAAAATTATAGCGAAAATGCCACGATGACCTGTTTGGAGCAGCAAAACCCTAAAATCCAAAGCTCTCATACCAAATGTTATGAAACCAGCTCAAGAAAAGATAGAAAATATAGATCAATGCCTTAGAATTCAGCCTCTTCGAGGGAGAAACCTCCTTTACATTACACAAATGAACAATTCTTGGATGATTCAAATGATAAAACCTCCTTTCTATATATAGGAGTCTAAGGAGTCACAATATAACCCAGCCGACCTAACAATAATAATATAAAGCCACAAAAATAACAATAGAGGGATTCTATGGGGCACAGTAATAACAATATGGGGACAATAGGGGCACAACAATATTAATAAGGGGTACAACTACAATAGTAATGGGGTAATCACTAGTATTATAGGGACCCAACATATTTTCTATGGTCATCAACATAAATTATTTGGGGCTCTCATCATCTATGTCCTCACCTGAGGATTGGTTGTCTTCACTCTCTGAGGAGCTCTCTTCTTGAACATAAAATCCTCTCTTCTTAGTCTTCTTTCTTTCCTTTCTAACCTTCTTGAACTTTTCTTTAGGATCGTAATCCTTCTTTTTATTTTCAGGACACTTTGATGCATAATGACCAACTTTTCCACATTAAACAATTTAAAGTGTAACTTACCTTTATACTTTTTTGATCCTTGCTTGAGATTCCTCTCAAAATTCAGTTATTCTTCATTTTATTCACAACATGAGTCATCATTCTCATCCTTGCACTTATTTTCTTCTTTGAAGGTTGATACTTTAGCTAGAGATTTTCCTTTAGAAAACCTCATCTCATAGACAGTGAGTATTAAAAGAAGTTGATCTAAAGTGAGAGTTCTTGGATTGGTCATTTCTTCAATGGCTGACGCCTTGGGAATAAACCTCTCAAGAAGATATATTAACACTTTCTGAACTACCATAGCTTCATCTAGTTGTTCATCAAAACCTTTTATGGTGTTCACAACTTCATCAACTCTCAAAAAATACTTTTTGATATATTCATTGTCATGCATCCTGAAAGATTCAAATTGCATCATGTAACCTTGGATTTGATCTCCCTTTACCCTGTTGTCTCCTTCATATCAATTTCTCAATTGTCCCAAATAGCTTTGGAAGATTTTCTATCCATTACATTGACAAGCTCTGATTCAGGTTGGCTAGTAAGTAGAGAATTCATTTCCTTAGCATTACATGAGAATTCCAACTTTTGATCTTTGGTAACCACTATTCGAGGCCTTTGATATGCTTCTTCCACAACATCCCACACATCATCTCCAAGTTATTAAATGTAGGTCTTCATCCTTGTGTTCTAAAACACATAGTTTGTTCCATTGAACTGATGTAGGAGCATCCAACTCATCAATTTCATTGTATCTAGTTAACTTAGGGGGTCTTGTATTTTCAAGGAAGTTGGTTTCCTGAATATTAAATTAATGTAATTATAAAGGTTTTAAGTAATTTTAATGAGAGATATTAAGAATAGGATTTAATTGAGTATTGTGAGACATATTTGTAAATGTTCTCAAATGTTGGGGAACATGAGAGAATTAGGACAGTTGAGAGTTCATAGGGATTGATAGGTTTGGAAATTACTTGTAAAAGCTTAGATTAGGAATTAGGCTCAAGGCTATAAACGGTATTTCTGAATTCTACATGATTAGCCTTAGGGTTGACACGTAGCACACAAAGGAAAGATAAAACCACTTTTCTCGCATGCTCTTCATCTAAAATTGATCATGCATGTAGTTTGTGCGAGATTACGATGTAGAAATTCCCACTATATATCAACAGATTATGAAATATACTAAAGAAAAATACAAGATCTACCTCTAAAACAAACTTGCAGAAGCTTAATCGAATATGAGCAAGGTCAATTAGAACACATATAACTGAGAATGAGAAAATCAATCATACATAACACAAAAGAATAAGCCGAGGAAAGCCTCAACCTAAAACCCCAATCTCTGTATTATCATACAAGTGGAAATATGTTCAAGTTACAAAAAGAATCAACTCTCAAGTTATCCTGTTCTCTCTGTAATCAAACAATACAACTTATAGACTGAGTAGACACAAGATATGCCTTTCCTCAGCCCTCCAAGCCTCCTATTTCCTTGCACAATTTTTCTTGGTGTCCAATGATGCCACCTGTGTGATTGGCCTCATCACACACTCACTAAACTAAATAAGTAATTGTGCAATCTCCAAGGAATGTGTTAGGGTCCCACCCTAACCCCCTTATCTATGTAATGGGACCACGTCATAGTTAAGAGTCAATAAAGCCCATATTAATAATTGTAAGTGGTTAATCCGCAATTAATAAAGGAACCACAGTTAGTTGCAAATGGGCTGATGGTATTAGTAATAAGCGGTATTGACCCGTGGTATTACTTGTAGGAGTCATATATAAAGGATAGAAACTCCCTGCGAGGAGCATCGTGTCTTATTTTTGTAATCGAGCTCTGCTCTATTGGAGGTTGCCCCCTCGAAGAGGCAAGTGAAAATTACTCTCTGAATAATAAAGTCTTCTCTATTATGTGTTCTGGATATCTTTTCTTCGCATATTCTGTGTTATTGGTCTCTTTTCTTCGCATATTCTGTATTTGGGTATCATTTGCAGGTTAAGAAGCATAACAAGTAGTATCAGAGCTCTTTCCAGGGCCGATGGGATCTCCAATTAGTAGCAATTTTTTTTTGGCTCGAGACGTGCTCTGGCGTCTTTAAACCACGGGATCTGTCGTTAAGCGCATAAATCTGCGGATTTGGGGAGGCATGCAAGCAGGAAATACAAGAGGTGGTCACGTCTGTTGGACTCCCTTGTAACCCCTGTGGGTACCCCTTCGAGTAGTAGCGCATTAGACAGAACCGCGCACGGACTGTCTTCCACGTACCCTCTGGGTATATCGGAAGCCCCATAGGCCTCCTAAAAACCTCGCCATAGATAAACCAGCGACTGTCTTGCGGCTACAGTACACTGAGAACAACACTCAGAGAGATTACTCGCCCGTACGATAGGGTAGTCGGGTGGTACGGCTAAGGGTACGGTCGACCCTCCTTAGTTAGAGCTCTGAAACATTGGGCCGAGTACTACTGCCAGCCCCTTATGTATATTGCGATCTGTAGCACCTGACACTCCTCACGACCCTAGTTCCTTTTTTACTCATCATCTCTTCCAGATTCGCTTGAGCAAAGGAGTGCAGCAACAGCAGACACCGGTCCCAACCAGCCAGTTCTCTTAGATCCAGCAGACCAGAAGCATTGTGCAGGGTTCCTATACCAGGGTATAATTGTCGCAAGACTTTTGGCCGCATTGACATTTTGAGGATTTGGCGACTGCAGTATTGATCAAGAAGGAGTAAAACTCCATTAGGAGTAAAAAAAAAAAAAAAAAAAGTCCGAGATGTTCCGGGATGGTTATTGGTGATATAGCCCATTAAAATCAGGACGACGAGCTGAGGATGGTGGTACCATCCACTTAATTGGGCAAAAAAAAAATTTTTTTGCGGTCCCAATTTTTCATCACAACGGTGTATGGTAGCAACTAGAGCTCAAGCGATGGCCAATGAAAGGATGGACAAATTGGAGGAAACGGTGAACAAAATCCACACTCAGCTGGACAAAATAGATCTGAATAAAATGAGCCAACTACTTACAGGAATGAGTCTCCAGCTACAGAAATTGCAAGGAGAAGAAAAGAAGGATTTGAGGTCAAACGACAAGGAGCAAGCCCACGAGGAGGGGTATAATGGCTATGAAGGCATTTACGGTGAATCTAGCCACTCTCCTCACGTCTGACACACCCATCCACCACCTAATCAGCGACTTCCTAAGTTGGATATGCATAAATTTGATGGTTCTCACCCAGCAGCATGGCTAGCACAAATGGACCAGTATTTCAAATTGAATCAGATCTTAGATGATGCGACTAAGCTTGTGTTGGGGAGCATGTACTTCGACAATGAACGGTGGCAATGGTGGGAATGGCATCAGCGCTCCAATGGATATTTTAGGACTTGGGCCCAATTTACCAAAGCTCTTAAAGATCGCTTTGAACAAGAAGACTCTTATTTGGTTCTTCTCACTAAGCTCAGACAGACTGGTACAATAGAGGAATATATTAATGCTTTTGAACGCTTAGCTTTCCGCACTAAGGGTCTCACAGATGAGTTCTACACGGAATTTTTTATCAGCGGTCTTAAAGAAGCCATCAGAGCTCAAGCGCTACTTCACCACCCTCCCACGTGGATGGAGGCTTGGAAGGTAGCTCGTAAGGTGGAACGTGCATTAGCAGCCCAATACAATCGCCCAAATTTCCCTGCTAAAGGTCGCCTCCCACAGGCGCAGCACGCGACTCAAACACTTAAGGTCCAAAAGGTGTCCCCTGCGAAAATGGCCGAAAGAAGGAAGCAAGGACTATGTTACTACTGTGATGACAAATACTCCCCAAGTCATAAATGTAAGGAGCCCAAATTATTTCAAATAGATGCCACTGACTACAACTCCACAGAGGAAGATCCTACACTTGGGGAACATGAGCCGCTAGAGGACGATAACCAACAGGACGATGTCTCTGACGAACCAGTTATTTCGTTGCATGCCCTGGCAGGGATTTCTTCCCCTCAAATTCTCAAAACCAGAGGGTTTATTAAACATCGCCCAGTAGTAGTTTTGATTGATAGTGGAAGTACACATAATTTCATCCATCAAAAAGTCGCAGAAACAATGCACTGCTTTGTACGAGCAGTTTCTGACTTCCAAGTTCAAATTGCAGATGGGCGCACAATGAAATGTGAAGGCCGTTGTGAAAAT
Source organism: Pinus taeda (assembly GCA_000404065.3). Taxonomy (NCBI): domain Eukaryota; kingdom Viridiplantae; phylum Streptophyta; class Pinopsida; order Pinales; family Pinaceae; genus Pinus; species Pinus taeda. The sequence continues at coordinate 4,858 of APFE030968285.1, read as the reverse complement.
GTCAAACTTAAAATGGGGGATTATCAGTTGAAAACCCACATGTTTGCCATAAACATGGGGGGTTGTGACATTGTCCTAGGAGCTGACTCTCCGCACTCTTGGGCCAATCACAATGGATTTTCAGGAGTTGTATATGAGTTTTAAGCAGAACGACCACACACATGCCCTCCGAGGACTCCAGGCGGGAGCCCCTTCTATCATAAGCTCGCATAGGATGGAAAAATTGTTAAAAAAGGGCAATCATGGAGTGGTAGCTCAATTTAATGCCATCCAGGGAGTCAAAACCAAGCAGCCGCCGCTTCATCCTGAGATGCAACAGATTTTAAATAACCATCTTCCAGTCTTTGACAAGCCTCAAGGGCTTCCAACCTCGCGAGGGGAACATGATCATAGCATCACCTTGGTTCCAGGGGCCCAACCCCCAAATGTGCACCCATACAGATATCCATTCACCCAAAAGAACGAAATAGAAAAAATCATCAAGGAACTTTTGGAAGCAGGGGTCATTCGTCCCAGCATCAGTGCTTATTCATCACGAGTGGTCATGGTGTTCAAAAAATATGGGGAGTGGCGGATGTCTCCTGACTTCAGGGCCCTCAATAAGCTGACAATCAAAGATAAATTTCCCATCCCAGTGGTTGATGATTTGCTGGATGAACTCAATGGGGCTCAATTTTTCACGAAGCTGGATCTTCGCTCAGGTTACCACCAGATCCACATGAAGGAAGTCGACATACCCAAGACTGCTTTCAGAACTCATGAAGGCCACTATGAATTCCTGGTCATGCCATTTGTTCTTTGTAATGCCCCCTCTACTTTTCAGAGCCTTATGAACCACATTCTCAAACCATATCTCAGGAAATTTGTCCTTTTCTTCTTTGATGACATCCTCATCTATAGTTGCACTTGGGTCGCACATCTTCAGCATGTAGATCTACTCTTTCAACTGCTCCGCAAGCATAAATTATTTGTCAAGATGTCCAAGTGTTCGTTTGGCATGGCAGAAGTAGAGTATTTGGGCCACATTGGGCGTGAGGGTGTCAAGGTGGACCCCAAAAAGATCCAAGCAATGCAGGAATGGCCTCAACCTAAGACCTTGAAGAGCTTACGCAGATTTTTGGGTCTCACAGGCTATTATCGTAAATTTGTCCGCAACTATGGTCGCATAGCGAAGCCCCTCACCCAACTCCTAAAGAAAAAATCATTCTTCTGGAATGAGGAAGCACAACAGGCCTTTACAGCTCTAAAAAATGCCATGTGTTCCACTCCAGTTTTAGCACTCCCTGACTTCACCAAATCTTTCGTCATTGAATGTGATGCTTCAGGGACAGGTATTGGGGTAGTTTTAATGTAGGAAGGGAGACCGTTGGCCTTCACAAGCCAACAACTCAGTGGGAAGAATCAGGGCCAATCTACATACGAGAAGGAAACGATGGCCATCTTACATGCAGTCGACACCTGACGACCTTATTTATTTGGGCGACATTTCCAAATCCGCACAGATCGTCACAGTCTTAAATATTTTTTGGAGCAACGCCTATCCTCCCCACAACAAAATAAATGGCTAGCCAAAATGCTGGGATATGATTATGAGATCATTTAAAAGAAAGGGAAAGACAATAGTGTAGTAGATGCATTATCTCGCCAATTTGAGGAGGAAAGTACCATGCTAGCTGTTTCCCTCCCCATTCCAGAATGGATTGAAGAAGCTCGCAGAGAATGGTTTTCACACCCCGAGCTCTCCCAACTCATTTCTCAATTATAGGCATATCCAAATTCCACCAAGGGCTACTCGTGGCAGGATGATATTCTTCGCTACAAGGACAAAGTCGTAATATCACCAACATCCACCTTCAAAAGTCGCATTTTGGCAGAGATTCAATCATCTCCCATTGCAGGACATTCGGGCTTTCAGAAGACGTATGCTCGCACCAGAAGATCATTTTTCTGGACAGGCATGAAAAAGGACATCCTTACATTCGTAACCGAATGTGAGGTCTGTCAACGCCACAAAGGGGAAACAGTCAGCACACCAGGCACCTTACAACCATTGCCCATTCCGGCATCCATTTGGACCGAAGTTTCTATGGATTTCATTACAGGTCTTCCAAAGTCAGGGAACAAGGTAGTCATCATGGTGGTTGTGGACCGATTATCGAAGTATGCTCATTTCTGCGCTCTCCCCCACCAGTTTACACCCACCTTGGTTGCTCAAACTTTCATGGATCAGATCTTCAAATTGCATGGCATGCCCATTTCTATTGTGTCCGACCGCGACCCGATCTTCACCAGCAATTTTTGGCAGGAACTCTTCAGAATACAAGGCACTCAACTAAAAATCAGTACTTCCTACCATCTGCAAACAGTGGTCAAACTGAAGCAGTCAACAAATGTCTAGAAACCTACCTTAGGTGTTTACTTCAGAAAAACAACACCTTTGGGTACAGTGGCTACCTCTGGCAGAATGGTGGTATAACACCAACTATCATGCCACCACCAAAATGACTCCATATGAAGCAGTATATGGTCAACTTCCGCCTTCACCTACTTCATATCTCAAGGGCTTCTCAAAAGTCCAAGCAGTGGATCAACTCCTACAACACCGCGCAACTATGCTCGCCCATCTTCGAGAGAATCTTCACCAAGCTCAGAATCGCATGAAGCAACAGGTAGACCAGCATCGCTCAGAGCGCTAATTTCAAGAAGGGGATCAGGTCTTTTTACGGCTCCAACCATATAAGCAAACATCACTCAAAGACAAAGGATGTCAGAAACTCTCTCCCAAATTCTACGGACCATTTCAAGTACTTCAACGCATTGGAGAAGTGGCCTATAAGTTGGCTTTGCCACCTACTGCAAAAATCCATCTAGTTTTTCATGTTTCATGCCTCAAGAAAGTGATTGGGAATAATTGTAGAATTCAGACTAGTCTTCCGGAATTGGACGAAGAAGGATCCATTTGGCTTCAACCGAAACAGGTTCTCGACACACGAGTCAAGCAATTGCGCGGCCGCATGATTAAGGAAGTCCTAGTCAAATGGAAAGACACCTCTCCAGAAGATGCAACTTGGGAGCCAGCCACTATTCTGCAGTAGTTTCCGCAGCTTCAGCCTTGAGGACAAGGCTAGTCTTAAGGGGGTGGGCATTTTAGGGTCCCACCCTAACCCCCTTATCTATGTAATGGGACCACGTCATAGTTAAGAGTCAATAAAGCCCATATTAATAATTGTAAGTGGTTAATCCGCAATTAATAAGGAAACCACAGTTAGTTGCAAATGGGCCGTAGTATTAGATAGATGGTATTAGTAATAATCGGTATTGACCCGTGGTATTACTTGTAGGAGTCATATATAAAGGATAGTAACTCCCTGCGAGGAGCATCGTGTCTTATTTTTGTAATCGAGCTCTGCTCTATTGGAGGTTTCCCCCTCGAAGAGGCAAGTGAACATTACTCTCTGAATAATAAAGTCATTTCCATTCTGTGTTCTGGATATCTTTTCTTCGCATATTTCTGTATTTGGGTATCTTTTGCAGGTTAAGAAGCATAAAAAATGGGGTGTGGAAATGGGTCTCATTTTTAATTCAATAGGATCAGCCATAATTCGGTTCTTGTGGATTCGAATTAGACTTGGTCAAGGTTGAATTGGGGTTTTTCAAAGGTAGTTCAGCAGTTTCGGGGTTTGAATATTCAACAAGGTGCAGTATGGAGTCTATTGGAGTAATTTCCATTATGTTTTAAGTTTTAAAAAATACTCAATGATTGGTCTAACTTGAAATTGACAGGGCACTTGGTGAATTCAGGTTTAAATACCTGAAACTAAGGCAAATTGACTTTGAGTAGGGTAACTAGTAGCTGCAATTGGTCGAAGGGTGCTTATGGAGGCTGCATGGTTGACTAAGTGGTCTGTGGAATTCTATGGAGTGAAATTTTCACATGGGTTGATGGCTTCGATGTTTTACAGGTTTCATGCATGCGTACAGAAGCTTGCAGGTGGAAATTCAGCGAAAAAGACATTTTTGGGGCTTTTTGGCTTTTATATAGAAAAATGTTTTTTGCCGGGTACGAGTCAATAATGAGTGATTTGTCACGTAGCTAGGAGGCACAAAGTGGTTAATTTCACATCGCTTATGGCCGTCGAGAGGCCACGCGATTCCACTCAGCGACTGACACGTCGCCAAGGTGGTCTCGTGGAAAAAATCTTTTTTGGGTGTGTATCGTTTAGCGGATGATTCCACCAGAAATGGTTTCTGGGGCATTGGATCTGGGCCTTCAGATCAGATGGTGGTTGTGGCATGATTTCATGCAGAGGTTAATGGGGGGCCTGACGGGAACTTTAAATAAGACAGTATCGGGATTAATGGTGGATTAAGGCGAGATTAGGCCGCCGGGGTTGTTAGTGGGGGGCTTAATCAGGGTTTTGCCTAACTTAATTGCAGATCAATTAGTTAGTGGGTTTTTGTCGGGTTTGATGTATCTTATAGTTTATATTTAAATTAGGGTATAAGGATAATTTTATATAGGAAATTAAATGTTGGCATTATGATTCTGGTTTGGCACTATGGCACAAGTGTTGTACTTGATGGCAACCCACTCAAGTGGTAGATCTCAGTTCAGGCTCTCAAAATCATTGAAAATGACATACCCACAGGTGATACTGAGAGAAGCTGCGGACCCGCAGGTACACCGACCAAGAAGTGTAGACATACACGCAAGTGATCCGTTCAGAAGGTGCGGACCCTAGTTCACTCACTCCAATGCAGAAAAGCGCGTGCACGTGGGAGTCTTCTTGAATGGTCCATGGTATTTTGCCCGACATGTTTGATACTATGGTTTTGGTCTGTGGTTTTGCATCTAAAA
>APFE030968282.1:141337-154763 GCA_000404065.3 Pinus taeda | reverse complement strand
ATGAGAATCTCAGGATGTATAATGATGAAAGTGTGGCCAACTACTTTCTTTGGGTAGATGAGATTGTTAATTGCATGAAAAATTTGGGTGAAGAAATAAAAGAAGCTATTGTGGTTGAAAAGGTTCTAAGATCATTGTCCCCCAAGTTTGAATCTAAAGTATCTGCAATAGAAGAAAAAGAAAATCTACGAATTCTTACTATGTCTCAGCTACATGGAATTCTAACTGCTTATGAAATGACAAAGGGAGGTCCATCAGATAGAAGAGAAGCTGCTTTCAAGGCGTCGGGCAAAGGAGATTATTATGAAGCAAGTCACGTACCAGAAGAAGAAGAAGAAGAATCAAATTTTGTCAGAAATCTTCAAAGGGGTTCTGGAAGGTTCGGAGGTAAGTTACCTTTTAAATGCTTTGCTTGTGGAAGAGTAGGTCATTATGCTGCAAAATGTCCTTATAAGGATAAAGGAAAGGAACCTACTAGATGGAACAAGAAACAGGGTGCAAATAAGAAAAGCTACTACACTCATGAAGATAGTTATGGTCTATCAAATAGTGATGAAGATGAACGAGGTAATGAATATAAACTGTTAATGGCATTTGAAGATGATGATTATATGGATGCTATAGATGTGGATAACCTTTTTGAAGAAATTACTAGACTCAAGAGATGTATAGAAGAAAGAATATGATCATTGATACTCTACAATTTCAAATTGATGAAAAGGAAAAACATTTTGAAAAGTTAGAAGGTGAAATTGTTGCTCTTAGAAAAGAGATTGAGAAAACAAAGCTATTAATCTTAAGTTTGTCAAAGGATCTGAAACTCTGGATGAGATTATCAAATGTACAACGTTTCCCCTCTAAACAAGACAGGTCTGCGGCTTAATGGAGAAAAGAGAAATTCTCAGCATACACTTCAAAATAAGGTTATTATCTTGATGCAGCAAAAAGGAGTGAGCAAAAGCACAATGGAGACTATCAGGTAAAGCAGGGACAAATTGCAAACAAAGGCTATCAGGGACAATCTGTTTTAAGAGTGAACAAAAGCTACAACCAGTCACAGGTAAAGTCTTCTCAATTTGGTTCAAGAATGAATAACAATAGAGATTACAATCACTTGGCCGGTAGATTTGATAACCGCAGAAGTTTCTTCAATGGACAATGTTTTTCTTGTCATAACTTTGGTCACAAAGCAGCTCAATGTGTTGCATATAAGACAATCATAACTAGAGAAGCTCAAAAATGAAGAAGTATGACCGGGATTATAGAAAGGACCTATAACAACTTTTTGGCTCTTGAAAATGAAGTTGAATGTTCTATTTGCAATAACTTTGGTCATGAAGATTCTGAATGCAGGAGCAGGTTTCAGCAGAAAAAGGAACAAGCCTCAAGCACCAAAACATGGAGAATAAAGGAACCATAAACAGAAAGATGTGGGATAGCATTTTATGTAGAGGGACAAGAAAATCGATGGTACATTGACAGTGGATGTTCGAAGCATATGACAGGTGAGAAAGAAAAACTTGAGTCTTACTCTGCTCTAGAAAAGGGAAAGAAAGTTTCTTTTGGAAATGATACTCCTGCAACTATAAAAGGAAAAGGCATTGCTCGGTTAAAAGAAAAGGTCAAGGCTGGAAATATTTTGTATGTTGATGGATTGAAGCCTAATCTTCTAAGTGTCAGCCAGATGTGTGATCAAAGAACTGAGGTAATATTCAGGTCAAATGGATGTCTTGTTCGTGATCTTGATACAGGTAAAACAGTGATCAAAGGCAAAAGAACTCCAAATAATCTGTACATATTTGAAGAAGAACAACAACAATGCTATCTGAGCAAGGATGATGAGCACTGGTTATGGCATCGGAGGTTGGGGCATCTAAGATTTTCACAAATAAGGAAAGCATGCAAATATCAGGGAGTTCGCGATCTTCCAGATATCAAAATTCCTAACAACACCATATGCAAATCATGTCAGTTTGGAAAACAAACCAGAACTAACTTTCCAGAGAAGGAAGGATTAGCTAGCATGCCTCTTGATCTAGTACATATAGATACATGCGGTCCTTTCAGGAAAAGAACACCTCGAGGAGAAGAATACTTGATATTATTCATTAACGATTTCTCCAGGTTTGTCTGGTTAGGAATTATGAAGCACAAAGCTAAAGCATTCGAAAAATTCAAATCCTTCAAAGCCTTGGTTGAAAATGAATCAGGTCACAAAATTAAGTGCCTCAGATCCGACAGAGGTGGGGAGTTTACCTCAATGAATTTTTCGCTTTCTGTGAAGAACATGGGATAAGAAGAGAATTATCTACAGCTAGAACTCCTCAGCAAAATGGAGTGGTGGAAAGAATGAACAAAACAGTCCAACAAATGGCTCGTGCTATGCTTGATGAGTCAGGAACTCCTGCAACTTTCTAGGGTGAAGCTGCTCATGTTGCGGTGGTTATTCTCAACAAAACAAATGTCTGGGTGAACAGCACTCAAACTCCTCATGAGCTCTGGAATGGTAAGACTCCTTCAGTAAAACACTTCAAAATCTTTGGGAGAAATTGCTATCTTAAGAATACTGATGAGCAGCTTGGCAAACTTGAACCTAGAGCAGATGAAGGCATTCTTCTTGGTTACTCTCCACATAGTAAAGCATACAAGTGCTACAATAAGAGACTTGGCAGAATTATTGAAAGCATTGATGTAGTGGTTGATGAGAAGGGATACATTCCTAGACAAGTACATCATGAAGACATCGAAGAAGATGAAGGCTACTCTCAACAACAGAATGATGAAGAACCACAAGAAGAACCTCAAGAAGAACCAGAGGAGCAGACAAGAATAGAAGAAAAGACTCCATCCAGATATGTTCAGAAGAATCATCCAGAATCTCAGATTATGGGGCAGAAAGAAGCAGGTGTACAAACAAGAAGAACAGTTGCAGAAGCCTCAAGCTATTTGGCATTACTCTCCTCTACTGAACCACAAAATGTGAAAGAGGCATGCGAAGATGAATGTTGGATAAAAGCAATGGATGAAGAACTTGAGCAAATCGAAAGAAACAACACTTGGGAACTGGTTCCTAGACCAAAGGATAAGAATGTTATCGGAACAAAATGGGTCTTCAAAAATAAATTGAATGAAAATGGAGAAGTAATTAGAAACAAGGCCAGACTTGTTTGTAAAGGGTATGCGCAGCAAGAAGGAATAGACTTTGAAGAAACCTTTGCTCCTGTTGCAAGACTTGAGGCCATCCGAATGTTCCTTGCTCTCTCAAGTTTTCAAAACTTCAAAGTATTTCAAATGGACGTGAAATCAGCCTTTCTGAATGGAGACTTGGAAGAAGAAGTATACATTGAACAACCAGATGGGTTCATTCTTGGGAATGATCCAAATCTTGTATGCAGATTAAAAAAGGCTCTCTATGGTTTTAAACAGGCTCCAAGGGCTTGGTACTATCGTTTGGACAAATATCTTCATCAACAAGGATTTTCAAAAGGATCAGCAGATAGCAATCTCTATATAAAAATTGAAAATGACAAATTGCTAATACTTGTTGTGTATGTAGATGGTATTATCTTTGGCAGCAATGAAGAAGCTATGAGTCAAAGCTTTGCCATGGTGATGCAAAAAGAATTCGAAATGTCTTTGCTTTGGAGAACTGACATACTTTCTTGGATTGCAAATCCAACAAAATGAAGGCAGTATCTTCTTATCTCAAACCAAGTACCTCAAGCAGATTCTGAAGAAGTATGGCATGGAAGATTCAAAACCAGTATGTACCCCTATGATTATAGGATGCAGTCTCAGTGCAAATGATGAATCAGCAGCAGTGCATCAACCAACCTATAGATCCATGATTGTAAGTCTACTTTATTTGATAGGTACCCGACCAGACATCATGCATGCAGTGGGAATAGTTGGAAGATTTCAGGCAAATCCTAAGGAAACTCATCTTTTCAAGCAGTGAAGAGAATTTTCAAATATCTTCAAGGGACTCAAAACTATGGCTTATGGTATCCTAGAGACACAGGTCTCACACTTCATGCTTATACAGATGCAGATCGGGCCGGAAGCGTGGATGACAAGAAGAGCACAAGTGGTGGAGCATTCTTTATGGGTTCCAGACTAGTATCCTGGTTCAGCAAGAAATAGAGTTCGATTGCCTTATCTACAGCTGAAGCAGAATATGTGGCAGCCACATCTTGCTGCACTCAACTCCTTTGGATGATGCAGACCTTGCAGGATTTTCAAATCACTTGTACTCCACCTATCCCCATCTTATGTGATAATACAAGTGCAATCAGCATTTCAAAAAATCCTGTCATGCATTCAAAGACCAAGCACATACCGATCAAGTATCACTTTCTTCGGGAACAAGTGTTGAAACAAAAGGTCAAATTGGAGTATGTTCCTTCCAAGGAACAAGTTGCTGACATTTTCACCAAACCACTACCCAGGGAGACTTTTGAATATATCAGACAGAAGCTGGGAGTTGTTGATGTATCATGTTGCTGCTAAATCTTATCAGTTTCAGAGAAAAAATGGGTGTACGCGTGTTGGATAAAGAGTATTTGTGTACATACGCTGATTTGTATAGAGAAAGTTGCGTATATGGAGGCTTGATGGATATCAGAAGGAGCAGGCTCTGGTTGAAGATATTTTGATGTGGGTCTGACAGAGACCATCCGACACAGGTTTAGGGGGAGCAGATAATCTTCTAATAATGCATTGTTGGCATTATTTTAGAAGATTTTGCTTCAAGTTCATAGTTGCTGTTGATTTCAGGTGGAACAAAGGAAGAGGGCGAACAGAAGGAAATCTTGGATGCTGATCTGAATGATGATTGACAGTTGTTGCCATTAGTTGTTGATGACTTTTTTTTTCATGTTTTAAATATTCGTCTCTATGTCATGTATCTCTTTTGGTGTCAATGTCATGTAACGGCCTATTCTTGTTTCCCCACTATGCCTGGGATGAAGATGTAATGTATTTGGTCATCATATGTAAATTTCTGATGAATTCCACTTGGTTGGGTGATGGATGTATGTATTAAGTCTTTTGGTGATAGGAAGGTCTTGTATTGTTGCATAAGTCTTGGTTCTTCCTAAAGAACATCTTTCTGTAGATCTTGCCTACAGTCAGCACAGCAGGACAGAGGTTTCAACATGTACTCAGGGGGAGCACAACCCTTTGCCCTTGATGACAAAGGGGGAGAATGATCTTGGTGTTGCCATCAAGTCCAAAGGGGAAGATTGTTGGCATTATGGCACAAGTTTGAAGCTATGGCACAGGTGTTGTCCTTGATGGCAACCTTCTTTGGTATCAGATCTCAGTTCAGGCACTCAGAAAATAGAAAAAGGCATATACGCAGGTTCATCTAGACGAAGGAGCGTATACACGCGGGTTATACTTTACAAAAGTGCGTATATGTTGGGGATCATTCTTTTGTTCCATGGAAGTTAGATCTTAGAACTTGAGCCTATGCTTTGGACCATGGCGTCTCGTCAGATGTGTTGATCCCTAGTTTTGGGTTCATGGTATTGAAATATTATGGTTTTGGACCATGGTATTGGGGATGGCCTAAGGCTATAAAAGATGAAGGAGATCTTGTGACAAATTACCATCTGAATGATAATTGAAGATCTGAAAAGTACTAGAGCTGGTATATTGGGTGGTGATGCAAATCTGGATCTGAAGGAAGGAGGAACCTCAGCACAAAAGGAAGGATAAGTTCTATTCATGGGTCATAATCTTTAAGCTTCAATGATAGTATCTTTGTATGATTTTGATCTGCTAGATGTGACGCTTGCTTGATCTATCTGGTAATCTGGGTTAATTAATGATTGAATAGTTGAAAGAGTGAATTATCCTTCATAAGATCTGTACACAGGTTCAGTAAGGCAAAGACGCGTATACACACAGTTTCAGTGAAGTAAAGGAGCGTATACACAGGTTGTTCCATACGCAGATGCGTATGCACGCTAGTTTCAGGCTTTTGAAATAGCGTATATAATCTAAGTTGTGATCTAGCTGCTTCTGACTATTGCTGCTGCGTTCTGGGTTCTGCTTTCTGGTGTATGGTTTCTGGTACTGTGTTTTGGGTATAGCTGTAAGGAGAATATCTACTTGATTCAGATCTAATTTGTGAAAAGGAGATTGGTTGATGAAGAATTTCTTGATGATTGTTTGATGTTCATGGATCCAGTCTAAAAATTGATGAAACGTGGTCCCTGGAAGAAAGAGAAGGTTGTAGCCTTCTGTAGGCCAGCACCTACGTACTAGTATCTTGGCTAGTGCAAGAGCTAAAGGGATTGTAGCTCCCTTCCAGGAGAGTTTGGAAAACGAGAGAAGGTTGTAGCTCTCTGCAGGTTGCAGCCTGCGTACTGGTAAAGGACTGCACCAATACAATTGTAAAAAGAAGTTTCTAATTGAAAGAAGATAGAGACATATTGCAGCAGGTGGTTTTCACCCACAATGGGTTTCCACCTTATATCATGGTGTTCATGTGTGTGGCTTATGTGTGATGATCTGTTCTATTTTACTGCACCTGTTTACTGTTAATATGGTTGATAATGTTCTAATGCACTCATTAAGGATCAACTAACTGAATCATAAGAAGTTGTGGAAGTAGCATATATGAATCTGAATATGGAAATGAAAAAGTTTTATTGATGTGATAATACTGATTCACCCCCCCTCTCAGTATTATTTCCAACAATGCAAGGAGAAGAATACCATCACACTTTACCCCAAAGACTGTTGTACTATATTGTAAGTAGTGAATACAATCTCGCAGAGTCTCCTCAAGCACAATAGCTCGTATTACATGATACAAAGATGAGAGCCAAAGCTCATTTAAATAGGCAAATGAGAGCCAATCCCAATGTGAGTGAAAGTGACAAGTGGAAGAATGAAGATCTCAAAGAAAAAACGAATTTCCAAGTGGTTGCAAGAACTGTCCAAGCACTAGAAATCACTGTTGTAAACTGCTCCTTAACTGGTTGTGTATATCTCCCTTGAGAACCAGCGTTCATCCATTGGTAACCTACTTGTGTCTCACTTCTGCCACATGTAATTAGAGTGGAAAGGTGAGGAGTCAAAGCTCCACTAAATCTGCTGTGCAATCCCATCTAATTTGCCACCTCAAATCTAATCAAACTAGCTCTGCATACTTGCTGTAGGTGATTGGCAGCGTTGAGGATAGTTTGTTGAGCGCATCTGCTGAACTAGATCGTTGTAGCGTACAAGTGTGTAAAAAAGTGGAGATGAGAGGAGACAACTTCCTCCAAACCTGTGTTTAATTTTCTGCCACATATACTTGTCTTTTCTTGAGCTGTGTGTGCACAAAAGTCTTCTTTACATGCTATTCTAGCAGGCTGAATTGGAGGTTGCATTCACTGTTTAAACTGGCAGCATAGTCCCCCTTTTTGGCTATCAACTACATGTGTTACAATGTGTGACAACGAATGGGGACAAACTCTTAACGTATGGCGGTGTTGTCCCCCACTAATCCATGAGTCTCTAGCTCTACGTATGCTTCTTTAACTACCTTTGCATTCATTGAAATTGGCTGATGCATATTCCACTAACAAATTGCCAATGTGTGATTATAAGTTGCGACAAGATCTGCCATGTCACTTTTATTGTCCGCCCTTAATTTTGGAACTACTTTAATGTGCCCACCTTTAATATTTTGAGTTTCTCGTCCTTATGAAATAAATCACCACTTTTAACAATTCGATGTGGCTCATAAACTCAACGTGGGCCCTCTTTGACTTTATTTGACTTGGAACTTTGACTTGAGTTGTGGCTTGCTTGGTGGGCCCCACATGATTGCCACATCATCTTTTGACCTTAATTGAAATTTCCATGTCACTTGTTCGACTTATTTTGACATTGGAAAAAATGATGAATTTTTCCAATTATTACTTTTTTTATTTGTTTTCTTATTTTTGCCACTGATATTAAGAAAATCAACTATTGAGGGACTATAAGTCATTTTTTGACCCTCACGGTGGATCCTAGGATAATGTTGGGTCTCTAAGGATGAATTTCGAGTAGTCACATGCCCCAAACAGTTCGTAAGGTCACTTATTTACATCATTACATAGAAAATAATTAAAAAATCTCATTTTGCAGGAAATTTTTAATTATTAAAAAATCCTACATAGACTTAGCCAAATTTCACAAAAATTTGTGTGATCTAGTATGGTAATATACATAGACTCTAAACACTAAGATGTGTTAGGGGATCAACCTTCAAACCGTCACCCCGGCTTTGTGGTAAAAAATGAGTGAAAAAACCGAGAAAATTATCTGCCTCTGAAAAAGAAGGGATAATTAACCGGATAAAAAAAGCACTCCAAGGTGTACTCGTTTGTTGATCGAGTCCCAACATCCTAGGCTTGTTATAGACTCAAAAACTCATCATTACTAGTATCACTTATTACAATTCCCCACAGGGTGTGGAATCTGGGTACAAGAAAGATGATGAGAAAATAGAAGTAGAGTTAAAAAACTCTGTTGACTGATGATATCTAATGGTACAAGTGTCTTCTAGATCATCTTTGGGCATGGAGTCTTCATATAATCATCAGGTGCCACTCTAGTGGTCAACATTTGGCTCCATATGGGGATGCATGATAGATATAAAGTGATAGTGTGCAAGAACCTGGAATCTGCATCAACCGACAAAAGACATATATCAACAGTATCCATTCAAAAAGTCATCAAATGATATAAAGTACAGAAACAAAGAAATGGAAATTTATTCTAAGAGCATAAATGACAATTTATTCATGAAATAAAACTAATTAAACAAAAATGACACGAGATAAGGTTAGAAATATGATACAAAAAGATGCCTCATGGCATCAAATATTTTATTTGTAGAACAATTTGAGCAGTTGGCCGTTCACAGGTAACTCGAGTGGTTCTCCATCCAAAGAGCTCAAATCGTAGGAATTTTCTCCAGTTGCTTTCCTGATAATGTATAGTCCAAGACACAAACTGTCAAACTTACCATGGTTACCTAGCTTTTCATTCCTGCAATCCAATAGCAAAACCATATCATTGTTAGAAAACATTCTATTCCTAGATGATTTATCAAAATTTCTTTTTACCTTAGATTGGGTTTTACAACAATGCTCAAAGACTCTTCTTCTGGTTTCATCCAATTCTACAATTTGGTCAATCCTACATTGCACAACATCTTTATCAGATGTAAAACTTTGTAGTAATTGGTAAGATGGTAGCCTCAAACGCACAGGAAGGATAACATCCAAGCCATAAACTAACTCAAAGGGACTCTTCCCAATAGAACTATTCTTTGTTATCCTATCAGCGCACAAAGCATATTTAATTTTTCTATCCCATGCCTATTTGTTATCCCCTACTATCTTCTTGATTATGGTTATGAAATTCTTATTACTAGACTCTGCTAAGCCATTACCCTGAGGATAGTAGTTTGATGAATGGGATAAAACAATGCCATACTTAAAGTAAAATGATGAGAATTCAGCAAAGCTAAAAGCCTTGGCATTGTCAGTAGTATTCTTGGCAGGGACACCAAAAGAGTGATAATTTTATCTTCAAGAAAATTTATCACTACTTTGTCGGTGGCGTGTTTTGTTGGGATGACCTCTACACATTTAGTAAAATTATCAGTGGAAGTTATAATCCATGAATAGCCATTACTTGAATTTTCATTAAATTTCCCTATAAAATCTAGCCCCCAATGTTGAAAGGGAGCCTCCACGACCAAAGGCTGACGAGGCAAAGAAGCTAATTTCTTCTTCCCAATGAATAGTTGACAAGCTTGGCAACCTCTAACGTACTTGGTTACATCAGCAAAAATAGAAGGCCAAAAATAACCAGCTCTCAAAATTTTATGGGTAGTAGTCTTAGCAACATAATGCCCTACACAAAATCTTGAATGAAACTCAGACAGAAGCTTTTTGGCTTCAACTTCATCAACACATGTAAGTATTACCCCCTCCGGATTTCTCCAACCCAGACCATCCTTCATAATGCAATACTTAGTTGCTCTAAGCGTTAATGCTCTTCTCTTATAGGCAACTAAATGGTTAGGACATGACAAATTTTGCAAGTAATAAATAATGTTTTTATACCATTCAAGTTGACCCAATCTTTGAAGTTCAGGTGAAGTTAATTCCAAATCATTTTGATAAATCATTTCTATCGCTTTCTCATTCCTTCAGTCAAGATTTTGGCCAATCCCTGGCCTTTCACAAGCTTGGTAGGTCTAATATCCAAATCATACTCTTGAATCTTCAAGATCCACCTAGCTCGAGTTCCTAAGCAATCAGCTTGGACTAAAATATCCTTTACAACAAAGTGGGGAACAAATGCAATTATCTTAGAATACCCCACATAAACTCTGAACTATTTAAGAGACTTGACTAAAGCATAAGCTTGCTTCTCCATGGTGTTATACTTCAACTCAGACCCTTGAAGGGACCTACTCATAAAAGCAATAGGCTGTCCATGCCCTTCATTATTCTCTTGAAGCAACACCCTAGCAATAGTATCTTCAAATGCAAAAGAGAAAATCAAAAACTGCTTTGAATAATCAGGGCTTACTAGAACAAGTGCTTTGACAATAGAATCCTTTATTTTCCGAAAACCTTTTCTACCCTCATTTCCCCAAACAAACTTAACATCTTTTTTTAAGAGGGTTTGGATGGGTTTGGCAATCTCAACATAATTTGGAATGAACCTTCTAAGAAAATTAATCTTTCCTAAGAAGGATTGAAGGGTTTTAATATTACGAGGCAAAGGAATCTTTTGAGTAGCCTCAACTCTTTCAAGGTCAATCTTGATCCCATCCTTTGAAATGATGTGACCAAGCAACTCCCCTTCAATCACTCCAAAAATAGATTTAGCAGGATCTAAGGATATTCCATACTCCCTACACCTATCAAAAATTTGCCTTAGGTGGCCTGTATGGGAAATTCAATTTTTTAGAAAAAAACAGTTAAATCACCTTGATAGATCTCAATAAATTTCCCAATTAGACACTTAAAGGCATAGTCCACAACCCTTTGAAAAGTTTCTCCAGCATTCATTAATCCAAAAGGCATCCTCAAATATTCAAAAGTACCCCATGGTGTGGTGAATGTTGTTTTATGTCTATCCTCCTTCACCAAGACTTGGTTGTGTCCTGAAAATCCATCTAACAAAGACACCATTCCAGATCATGTTACCCTTTGCAATAATGTTTCCATATTAGGTAAAGGGTAATTATCTTTTTTACAAGCTAAATTAAGATTTTGTAAGTCTATACACAACCTGATCAATCCATTCTTCTTCCTCACAATAACCAAGTTTGAACACCATGTGGAATGCCTAGTGTGAGCAATAATACTAGCCCGAAGCATCTTTTGCAATTCCCTTTGCACCAAGAGAGCTAACTTAGTATTGATTTCCCTAAGTTTCTACCTAAAGGGTTTGGCATTCTCATCCTTAAAGAGGGATTGTATGCTCCATAACATCTTCCCTAGAACCTTTCAACTCATCATATGAAAAAGCCAAAACATCTCTATATTCATAAAGTAAATTTATCAAATTCTTCCTTTGTTGCTCATTGGTATCCTTGCCTATTTTAATAATCTTTGGGTCATGAGGGGTACCAATATTCACTTCAATGAATTCCCCTGGGTCAAATTTCTTATCATCTTTTCTCTTTGATGCATCATGTCTGTCAAACACTTGCTCCAAGGCTACGCATTCCCTAGGAGTGGGATTTGTCACCACATTACACTCCTCATAATCACAACCTTCCTCTTTGTAGCCAGCCTAAAATTCAGAAAATCCCTCCATGTTATTTAGAAAACAAACCACCTGACTTTCATCATTAAAGATTTGCTAATGCTCTAGATTATCGGGAACTAATGGCCTAAAGATAATCTCCATATTAATTTTATCATCCACCAAGTTCTCTCCAAGATGTAATGTAGATGCAGCAACAACCAACTTATCAACTTGTTTATTTCCTTCCCTAGGAATTGCTTGAAGGTCTAATGCATCAAAATATTCCATATTATCCCAAACCACATTTCGATACTTCTTTAATGTATCATTCTTGCATGCAAATTGATTCTTATTTTGAAGGATGACTAAATTCGAATCCCACTTGATACTAAACAACTTTATCCTCGAGTCTTTTGCCAACTCAAGACCCAACAATAGAGCCTCATACTCTGCTACATTGTTGGTTGCATCGAATTCCAATCTATAGGCAAACTTGAATATGCGACGAAGAGGGGAGGTAAGGACAATTCTAGCACCCTTACCATACCTAGAATGGGCACCATCAAAAATTCATGTGCCAAAATCCATATTTCTTACAATCAACCTCCTTCTCCAAAGGAGGAAAAGAATTAGCCAGGATAGCATTGTTTCCCAAGTTATCAGATTCATACACAATTTCATTATGAGGCTCCTTTGGATTTTCTATATGAAACTTTCTCTCCACTTCCCTATCCAATCTAATCATGATTCCCTCACTATTAGGGATGGTAGCATAACTTAAATCCATTTGAAAACTATCCCCAATATCATCTCCCCAGTTTCTAGACAATAACATCCCCCAAGCATCAGGCACATCAATCACCACAATATCCATGGTGATCATAATGTCAGGATGTACAGCTAAGTGGACTTGAAGATCTTTTATCAAACCACACACTTCAATGATCTTTGAATCCATTGCACAAATTTTGTGGTAGGGTCTAGAAATCTTCAAATTTAATTGATTCATGACTTTCTTAGTCATGACACAAGATGATGCCCTAGAGTCAAACATACAATTGTGTAAAAGTATTCCATTGACCAACATAGTGATGAAAAAAGCTTGGTGATCTCTATTATCTATACACATATCACTAATTTGCAAGGTAATAGGGGCATCCTCATATCTATCCTTAAAAAAAATAGACATTTCTTTTCCATTGGGAGCATCAATGGCTTTCAACAATTTATATCTTTGGGACAAAATCTTCATGAGTTCAGTGATAGGAACTAAAATCTTAGCATTATTAATCCATCCTCCCAAGTCAATATTCAACTTCGATGTGAGTGGAGTGAAAGTTTTACTACGATTTCTTTCTTTATTCTTTCCCCTTCCCTTATCCTCGGCTATCTCTAAAATCTGAGTTGATGAAGGCTTCTCTCCATATAATTCAGTGATCCTATCCAAGTCTTCAAAATTATTTATACTATAGGATGATGGAGCATAGTTGCGGGGGAGCGTCCCCCCCCTTCGAACCTGCTCCCGAAGCGCGCTGCGGGCGGGAGCGGCTCCGGAGCGGCTTGGGAGCGCGCTCCCTAAATCGCTCCCGGACAGGAGCGGCTCCGAAGCGGCTTGGGAGCGCGCTCCCTAAATCGCTCCCGGACGGGAGCGATTTTCGGGAGC
>APFE030968282.1:82413-95792 GCA_000404065.3 Pinus taeda | reverse complement strand
AACACTATGAATGTACACCAGAAAACCAATAGCACTTCTCTATAAGATACAAAATTCCAGCCTCTGGATCTTTGTGATGAGGGATCCATATATAGATGATTACAGAGAGGTGAGTCATCTTCTGGGATCTTGATTAGTGTCCTTTTTTTGATAGTTCCTACTTCCACTTGGAGAATGATGATCTCTTACTCATACCTGGTCGAAAACAGAGAGGCAAGTGTCAGAGGGGAAGCTTCTGGAAGATTCCATGATCTTCCACCTCGCATTTTTGTCCCTGCCATTTGTCCATTCTCGACCATCGAACCCTACAGAGGAGCAAGTCAGTATGCATTGCACCTTGTACACTAGGAAGGTGATATGCATCGCACCCTCTGCATTGAGCTTTCAGTATGGTCCAGTTTTGACCATTTATGAGTAGTTTTCAATGGAGAACTTCTGGGAGATGATGTAATCAACTGACCTTGTTCCTTTAGGTAGTGAAGCAACACTTTTAGGGACTTAGGTGCCCTTAGTTTATGGAAATTTATGATTGGGGTTGAAGTTCCCAAAAATATCTATAACAGAGCCCTAGGGAGGAGAAGCTCAGGTCTCATCATGGTGACGAATCCAATGTCGTCAGGGTTTCACGAGTCTGACATAGTTAAAACTTGGAGTCTTTTTCATGTTTAGACAGTTTGAAAAAGACACGCAAAAAAAACTCCAGAGGGGCCCTTTTCGTAAGTTTGTGTCTCTCAAGCCTGAAAGGGTAGAAAACGATATTTTAGAGAACCGCTTGACTATTTTGGTCAAGGATTACTTTTTGTAAATAGTGTTTCCAGTCTGAAAAAGTAGAAAACTTACTGGAGACATGACATTTCATAACCAAAAACGAGCTTGAAATGATAAGATCTCAGCCATATTTTTCGTTTTTAAACAGTCGAAAAAGAGCTGAAAGCAGACCTCCATTTTTATTTTCTTTAACGAGTCAAAAAAGGGAAAAAAATACTCGGCAATATTTTCATCTTTTAAGAGTCAAAAAAGAGCTTAAAGGTGACTCGTCCTAGAGGAATGAGTGGTATAAAGGGTAGCAACTGGTTCCGGCAATCGTGGAACTGCTCAACACATGTAATGATCAAGAGGATGGCGAATAAAACCACTCATCATTGTGGTCCCTCAGGAAAGGAAAAACAACCAAGTGAAAGCATATGATCGGCCAAAGGAATGGTGGTGATGGAATGAAACAACCAAGGCTCATCTAGTAGAATTTAGCGGATAAAAACGGAAATGACAAGATGTAAATCAGGTATGGGTTCATTTTTACACAAGCTTGAACCATGGAGAAATCTTCTTGGATTCGGTTTCATGTTTACACAATCTTGAAATGAAAAACTATGCTTGTTATAAGTTTGCATGCCCCCAGCATAATGACATAAATCAAGGTACATGCCCCCCAAGCTTCATTGCATTCAATGAGGTGGATGGAAAGAAGGTTCACTTTCGAGATCTTGGAAATACTCGACTCAGATTTTACGAGATCTTAATCAAAGACTCGATTTGGAAAAGGGAGTTGTTTCATCTTTTAATGAGGTTGTCACAATAAAAGAACTATCCTCATAACCCTTGTTTCATTTTTTAACAAGGTTGACACAAGATCAAGAACTTTCCTCAAGACTCCTTGTTTCATTTTTTAATGAGGTTGACACAAGAAAATAACTCTCCTCTGGGCTCCTTGTTTCATTTTTTAATGAGGTTGAAACAAGAAAAGAACTTTCCTCTGAAACTGTTCATGGGCCATACGAGAACATAACCCCCAAGAGGTCTTTGCTAGAAGGAAGAACCATGCTCTGGGAAGAGTATATGTCATTAGGCACCAATGACAGATTAGGTTCCAATGCCCCCATTACATGATGTACAAGACCATCTACATGATCATCAACAGATGTGGAGACGGAACAAGTAGCAACATAATTGACCTATGGCAAGGAAAGCGTTGCTTGCAAGCAAGAGCCGATAGGGTATGCTGGCAGTACAGGAGGCATTGGGTGACTAAAGAATGACTATTGATCGATAGTCACAATTATTCCGTCATGTGGGAAACAAACCACATAGAAAAATGAAGAAACAAGAGCCCCCATGGCATACATATAGTCACGACCAAGGAGAAGACTGAAATCTAACACGCCTTGGAAAACCATCACATCTATATAGACAGTTTTACCTCCCAAAGTGATAGGGAATTTTGGAAGGATCCTTAAAGGATGACGAGTTGCTCCATCAAAAGCCAACAAATTCTGGGTGACAGACACAAGTTGTGGGTAACCCAAAGCTTGCCAAGTAGTGGAAGGCAGGAGGCTAATAGACGCACCTTCGTCCAAGAGAGTGCCAAGTGCTGTTTTATTATAGGCATGTAATATAATCTAGTAAGGCACATATGATGGAAGGCAAAATGCAGTCAAGTGACTCCAGTCGAAGGAAACAACAAAACTACTTGGTGGGGGTATCATATGATTGCCCCCATGCTCGACAGGAACCAAAGGAGGATGCTCTTGATCAACTAGGATAGGAGGGTCATTCTCAAACTTAGGAGAATCAGATGAGACGAGAAGAACATGAGAATTATGATCATGAGGCTCTTCTGGAACAGAGTGAATAACTAGTGGTGAAACCAGGTCGACACTCTCTTTGACTAATGGTTGGTTGGAAACACACAAAACACGGCGAGGCTCAGGAAGAGCAGGATGGACAAGAGATGAATCCAAGTCAATCTCTTTGTCAACATGGAAAGGGTCTGAGGAGAGCCTCTGATAACCAACTAGATGTTGGGGTGAAGAAGCTGTAAGACTTGGCAAAACGACAAAAGCTTTATCCATGAGCGGACAAAGGTGAAGGAGATGGTTGCCTTCACATAGCCTACAAGGGAATTGAATCTTCCCTTTCTTCGTACCACTACCAGTTTATGGGGTAACATCGACATGAGCTTTAGAGGATGATGAGGGATGAGCTGGATCATGAGACCATACTTTTATGATCCTAGGAATACCAAGACAATCACGAAGAAGATAGTCACCCTTGCAAAATTTACAAGGAAATTTCACCTTCCGCGGAGGATCAAAAGGTTTTCCGACTTGAGATGCAATCGGAGCAATAGTTGCATGGGTGGCCTTACACTTCTTCTTCTTCATCTTCCTCTTCTTCTTCTTAGCCTCCTGGTTACTGGATGTGGAACTTTCACCAGGCGAAGTAGGAGAGAAGGATGAAGAAATAGGGGAAGAAGATGAAGGCTCAACCCTAGAATCATCGTGTCGTGATTCAAACGAAGGAGATGGCAGAATAGGAGTCATGATTCTCAGGAGCACCGAGGTTGAAAAAAACCAAACAGGCAAACGATGGTTAACCTAGGCAAGGACAATGTTTCCATATACATAGCACCAACATTTCCAAAAGGGAGAAACGGACTAGGATTCCCATCTGGGGGAAGACCTTGACCAGTAGACTCGAGGAATGTTTCCATCGGAATGAACTCACAGTGTAACCAAGAACTCTAACTGTAACAAGGAATATTTCGTGCACAGTAAATTTTATGACAGAGGAATAAAACTTGACCTTTTCATGTTTTAAGAGTCAAGAAAATGACGAAAAGGTGACTCTATCTCTTCCGAGGTTTAATGAGCTTGAAAGGACAAGTTCTCAGATGATCCTTTTGCATTTAAGGAGTCAAAAAGGAATGAAAGTGACTGCTCTGGGGTACTAGACAAGAGGTTTACCAGAAAAACCGTAAAACTACATATACACCTTGGTGATCAAATGAAAGAGAAATTACCAAGGACTTCCTATACGGCAATCAATCTTCGCGAATGTTGTGTTCGGTGTGTTATGATTCGTAAGGCGGAAGACTCAGCTTCCTATGGATAATAGGTTGATAACCTAGTGGGGTATCCCAATATATACTCGATGGTATGGGGAGCATAAGTCTATACTAGTGGCTATTGAATCAGAAAAGGAGGAATCACCCAACCTTAGCGGTAACAATAGTGACTAGGTTTAATGACACCAGAGCACATCTCTAGCCTAGACCTCTAGATAAATGTGAGTTAAGTTCCAATGTGTTGTTAAGTTCATTTAATAGATTTTAAGAGAATATTGGATTAAGTTTCGGTTTTTAGGCCCTACCGAATGTAGTTAAACAATTCCTAGGATGCAACTAAAATGAGTAAAACGCGATTCCTTTCAATGAACAACTACTTAAATAAGGGTAAGGAGTTCATTTCTGATTGAACGCAAACCAAGACAAGAAAATGAAAGCACTAAAAAACACAATGCATCAATACACTTATCTCACAAATACTAATGAAAGATTTGAACTTTTCTTTCTAATTTCTCAATCATGAAAGTTCAGTAACGCAAATGCGCTTTCGCTTTCATATGTTGTATGAAAGAAATATTTTTGATTTTTTGGAATTTTAATGACAAACAAGCAAGTGCAAGCCTGACTGATCCAAACAAATGTGATCTATGTTTGATAGTGTGGAAATCAAATCATTATGAGAAACTGGTTCAATAATCAAACACTAGAGACCAATCAGAAAGAAGACAAGCAGTAAAACAGCCTCAAACAAATCAATCAGATGGTTGTGGACGAATCTTGGATGGACAACCCAAACAAATGACTTCTTGACGAAACCTTGAAAAGATTTAGGTCACATGGTCTGAAAACACAAGAATCACTAAATGAAACCAAGGAGAAAGTGACTTAACCAAATATAGCCAAAACAAGTTGATGAGAGACAAGAGACAACAAGGGACAAGAAGCACTGGTTAATTCAGGAGGTAAAGCTATGAAAAAAAACTTTTACAGGAATCGTCGTAGGGCTCTAACTAGCAACCTGAGATGAAAGGTAAATCGACGCAAGCACAAAGCTAGAAATTGGGCGACGTTGTTGCAGGTGTACACTTGTTTTTAGCGACGGTCCGATTTCAGGAATCGTCACAGCTATATGATAGGATATCCACAATGTACAGGTTAACCAAAGAGGACAGGCATGACGTCGTCGCAGCTGTTAAGCTATAAACAACGATGATCTCAATTAAGAGAAAAAACAAAACAAAAACACATGAATGACACCAGGCTAATCTCTCAAATAATAAGAGGGACTACCAGATTGACTCAAGTAACCTAAAACACTGATGGCTCAGCCCTGAAATCAAGAAACACTATGTAATTCAATCGAAAACAAATCAAGAGCAAACAAGAGACAACATACAAAGGACTCCCCAGTGGAGTCGCCAACTTGTGATGTAGGAAATGTTCCCTCTTCAGACAGAGGCAACCCCTCTAGCCCTAGAGTGGGTTTAGCCGCAGCAAGACAAAACAACAACTAATCTCTTTAAATAGTGATTGTTGAAAGAGCCTACCTCAAACTGGCGTTCGATGGAGCTTTCGTTGCACTACTTCAGCGGTCGTTTCCTTCTCCTCGATGAGTGATTCACTTGAAACAACACAAGATAATAGTAAAACACAAAACAGAGTACAACAATGATCTATTTATTTACAGAGTCAAGGAACCATAAGCTATCAAGTATATTTTACAAAAGACATAGGAAATCACCATTGATTTCATTAAAATGAATAAAAGCAAAGCTTACAACTAAGCCTTGACGTCGCAAGTTTCCTTGAAGGGTCCATCTGATATGTTTCTTCAAGCATTCACTCTCAAAAGGGTCTCCCAAGTGGCTGATAACTCTCTCTCTCACTCAAAAGCATTAATACAAGGCTAAGGCAATCTGTTAGTGTCAGTGTCTTCACACTGCCATCAATGACCAAAATTCACTCTTTTGCATTCATATTAGGAGTCCCATTCACAATGAGTTGCATTCCATTAGGTCATGGATCAACTGATGGTAGGGTTCATTTCAGTTTGTTTTTTCCCTCATGACATATATCTGTTGATCTCCTTTCATACTTTTCAATCCATGATTCTTGTATACTTTCAGTTCATTTCATCATTTTGGTTTTAGGTCTAGGGTTTCAGTCTCATTAGGTATTAAGGTTTTACCATGGTCAAATTTCAATGACTTTTGCTAATAATCATCAATCTAGGGTCAGCAGACACATGAGGATGACAATAATCATCAGAAAAGTTTTAATCTCTTAAATTTGTAAAGTTAATAAGTTTTTACCTCAAATCTAGTTTTGAGGTAAAAATAGAGCACCGGTATTTTATTTGTAATTTTTATGTAATTTTATTGATCCTATATGTAATAAATATTTCTATGCTACTCCTGATCACTTGGTGACATTTTCCAAGTACATGCCACTGCAAAAAGACAAACAATCAAGCATCAGTCCACCTGTCAAAAGTCAAAAGTCAAAAATCAGAAAAAACAGAGTATTTCAAGAAAGCAAATAGACATTGTAAAGTGGGTTTTGAAGAATGAAAAATCAAAGGTTGAAAAGCTATTTAAAGATCATCCATATCTTATGTCATTTCATTGTTCGAAGTTTCGATTGTTAAAGAGAGCCAAAAACACGATTTTGAGTTGTCATTAAGCAAAGGGAGGAAGTTATAGAATTTTTGGAGAAATTTGAGGGCGTTGTGCATAAAAAGGGCACTGCGCACCTGGGGAAGTCAACACTGTAAAACAAAACGTGTGTTGCGCACCTGAGAGAGGGTGCTGCACACCTAGCAGCCAAGCTCCCAAACATGCCAAATTGTTTCAAAGTGTATTAAATCACCTCAAATCTCCCAGTTTCCTCCATTGCAAGTAAGTTTCATTGTTATTCTTGCTCATAAGAATTTTTGCAATTAGTTTTAGATGAGTTTGTCTCTTAAGAAAGTAAACCCTATTTTTCACCAAAATATCTCATAGATTTAGAAGCCCATTGTTTTATTGTTTTGCCCCCCATCTAGTTGTTGTTCCCTAAAACCTATTCCCCATACAAGATTCCCTAAACATCATTCCCTCTATATTTCCCCACTTCATACAATATTCCCAAACCCTACACTATTCCTAAACACTACTCACTCACTAAATCCTATTCACACCCTTATTCACTATCACCCATTCATCTATCAAAATCTCTTCATACTCATCTTGTATACACTCACCATACCGCATTCATCACAAGACAAACAACAGTACAATAATGGAGAGGGACAGTGAGTATGAAATGGAGGAAGATACCCATAGTGACAGTTCTAGGGAAGGAAATTTGCAGCAGAAGAAGCCTCACAAAGGGCGAAAGATAATCAAGGAGGAGCCCATTAGTTTGAGGGAATTGTTTGCTTGTCCACTTGCCATCTCATGTTTCAAACATCAGTCATGTTTTAGTTTCTATGAAATGGTGGAGAGGGTTAAGTTTCATCATGAATTAGTAAGGTTGTTTGTGATACATTTTGACAACAATCAAGTAAACCTTGCTGGAGTTACATTCACTTTGTCACCTGCTATTATTTCAAAGGCTATAGGCATTCCAAATGTAGGTGAAAAATGGAACAAAGGACAGTATATTGACAGGGAGTGTTATGAGCCTTACATCAAGGCCAAATACCATGGCAAAGTGAAGAGAGTGTTTCCCTTCAAATTCTTGGAGGACAGGTTTGCTCCACTCGTGAAGATCATCATCAAATACTTTACTTGTGAAGGTAGGTTTTCTTGGTTCTATGCCTACCACATTAGATTGTTGACGCATTTTACTAGAGTGAGGATGATAGGTATTCCTTCATGTTTCGAAATATTGAGAATATAGCACTTTATATCAAGAAGAAGCCATATCCCCAACAGTTAAACAACATATTTCATTATTCTTTGATTAAAATCATTATTCTACATCATCTGAACCTTATCAACATGCCATGGGAGACTTTCATTTCCCATGAGATGTTCAAGGGCCCACAAATATTTTCATCAATGCATCAGGAGGAAGGTGGACCTTGAAAACATGAACAAGTCAAAGGAACTGAAACTGTGGGAGTGCCAGTGTTTGTGACCTATGAGAGAGGAACTAGGAGACTTTTTGCTACTACTAGACAAGTATTATCTCCACAAGGTGTGGAAGGGGTCTCGCCTTCATCTTTAGGCCACAGGAAAATGCTATCTCCACAAGGAGTTGAAGGGGCTTTGCCTTCATCTTCAGCTAAACAGGTGCAGGTTGTGCAACACAGCATGGGAAAAGATAAAAGTGAGGAAAAATTACATGAGGAGGATCCTAGTGATGGGCAAGAGAGGGACTTTGACCTAGTTGATCATGAGGAGACATAGGGAGTTGATGCCATTGATGTGGAGACTCAAAGTACAAAGATAACTAAAGACATGGTCATCAAGGAGAAAGAGGCTGACATTCAAGCCTATCAGTCAATTTAGAGAGGGCAAAGTGGATAATCAATTATCTTGAGCAAGAACACAAGCAAGTCCTCATGGAGCTGCAAATGATCAAAGAAGACAGACAAAAGATCAAGGAGGCTAATATCCCAATGACCTCCATTGAGCAAGAGATTGAGAATGACCGAGAAACTTGGCTTGAAAGGGTCAACATACACCTTGAAAAGGTGCTTGAGAAGCCCAATAAAGAAAAGAATATGCTTCGTCACATGGCCTATCACTATATGACCCGAAACAAAATATGCAATATAAGGATGAGGAAGCTAAATGCAAGGTTGAGGAAAGCCTTGAGAAGCAAAAAGGAGCATGAAAAGCTAAAAAACTTGGCTGACGCCTCACTAGCCCATAAAAGAAACTAATGAAAGAGCCTTGTGCCAAATCTAGGCAAGTTTTGGTGAAATTTGTCATTTTGAAATTTTGAAATTTTCAACACAGGAAATTGCATTAGGTGCGCAGCGCCACCGGCATTGCGCTTTTGACTGGGACACTTTTTGGAGAAATGGCTTGCATATTCAGATTCAGCATGATGATAACGTAAATCCCTGAAATTTTCAGCTAATTTGGAGCAAATCTTGGTCACCTAAAGGTCAAAAAACCATCAAAAAATGACCTCTCTGCCACTTTTTGGACACACAGGAAGCAGCCTTGGGAGATTCCACTTTTGAAGGGGAAAATGACCTCCAAATGAAAAAATTCAAGATGTTCTAGAAACTAGACAGGAAAATATTTCCAACAAGCCATCTTAGGCTCAATTTGTTCAAGGGGTAGGTCTCCAAAACTAGGTCTGAAGTGGCGATGTGCATAGGAACAGTGGCATTGTGCATAGAATGAATTTTGCCAATTTTGCTCAAAAATCAAGTTTTCACCTAGTTATTTCACAAATTGACTTTTTTTCTCATCATGGATGAATTTATGATTGTAAATAATTCTATGCTATGTAAATGTAATTGAAAAATGACCTTAGAGGGTAGATTCATCATTTTGAGGTGGTTAAGGGGTAAATGAATTAGTTTCCATGGTTATAGAGGCAAGTTGTTCCACTGCCTACATTCCTATTCCTAGTTTAGAAATGGTTGAAACCACCCCTTTTCTCATGGATTCGACCACTGATGGCTAGCATAGGTGGTTTGATGGCTATATTATGTGCTTTTTCAGTCATTAGCAAAGGTTGGACTCTTGTGGATGTTTTGAGCTACATTGTACATTCTCTATAGCAGTTTGGCAAGGGAATAAACCAGGATTTGCAGCGATTTTTGTGGGATTCTTGTGGTAATGTGTTTTTGCATTGTTTCTCCTTCTATCATTAGTTTTTCTCATGTGTTATATGTGCCAAAATCTATTTCATTCTTCTTAACTAAATGAATAAAGATAGATAGGTAGAATACATTGGTGATAGTGCTCTGCCTTGGGAATACATTTAGTTCTTGATGTTTTCAGTTGTTTGAAGAGGATTCATGACCTTTGCATGCCATCCTCAGCCCCTCACTAGTCTTAGACCTAACATCTCACTCAATTCCAAGTGCTAAAACACCTACCTACCCCGCCCCACAGAACACCCTGCATTCCTGACTTGATTTCCCGAACCCAAAGCTGCCTACTCCCTTTGATCCAGCAACAAAATTATCAAAATCAACCCAAAAACCCTAGAGCTACTATACCTAGCCTAAAATCCAAATTTGATTCAGTCATATCAACTAAGATTGACAAGGAGAGAGCCCTTTCCCGACCTGGTAGGGCTAACTACCAAGTTAAGCGTGGTTTGTGGTTATCCTAGGATTGCCTCCCTTTAGCGTGAGGTTGATCGAGGCTCTAACACAATCCACAACCAATTGCTAGACTATCAACAATTCACACTACAAACTATCAAACTCACACCAAATCTAGCTAATTTACTCAATACCAAAAAACTAACTGATTATAGCAATGGGGAATGTTTTTATAACAGGAGGAGCCTCCATAAATGAGGGAGAGGGAGCTTATCCTCAAGGAAGGTTTCTCAAAAGGTGGAACCACCATCCCAGAGGAGGAGAGGCGAACTTCCTTGACCCAACAACCAGCTCCAGAACCACCTAGAATCATTATGTTTGAACTAATTCGCCATATCTGGATCGTTGCAAGTCATACACTAGGACTCAGCGATGACGTCGCAAGGAAACAGTGTACTCAGAGCTATCGTCACAACAAAGATCTTGAGGGCTTGCGCCAAGCCCTAAAATTTGACCGTCACAGGGAATAGATGTACCCCTGTGACAATATCACGATTTTCTAGTCCATTACAGAGAATCGTCATAGGCAGAATGAGTTTTACTTGCGATGATCTCAAAGCATGGGTAAAAAGGGTCAATCTTCAGGATTAAAGAGCATTTGTTAATCTTCTTTAATGATTGGGAAGATGTGGACACATTTAAATGACACAGAGAAGATGTTGCTCAGGGACTGACTTTATTCGAGATCAGGGGATATGAGGCCAATGAAAAATCATTGTGTAACAAGAGGAAACATGAGGAGGTGCGAGCGGAAAAATTTCCATCAAAGCAGGATCTTTAAAAAGTCCTGTCCCCACACTCTCATAAGGAGCATCGATGTGCTTGACATACAGAACATTTCCATCTTAGGAGGAAGAGGCAAAGAAAGACAGTTGGTCGACAGTGACTATCTTCCCTTGATGTGGAAAATGAATCATGTAGAACAAGGAGGAGGCTACAACATGCATGGTGTGGTTCCAACTCTGTCCAAGTAGAAGATTATAATTGAGATTAGTGTCAACAATCTCTAGCTCAACATGTATTGTCTTTCCTTCCCAAGTAATGGCAAGGTTAGGTAAGACACTAAATGGTCGTGAATCACGCTCGTCGAAAGCTTCCTATGTGTTAAGGGATTGGTTCAGAGTAGGAGAACCAATTGCCTTCCAACAAGAAACTGACATGATGCAAGTAGAGGTACCTTAATCGATGACGGTCCTATGAATTGTTTTCTCATTAATGATTACCTGAATGAGGAAGGTGATCTCACGAGCTAGTCATGGAACGTGGTTCTCTAGAGCAAAACATATTAGATTAGAATCAGTAGGATCAATACCCCCAATAGTCAACAGTAATGACTTCCGCTGGGATGGACAACTTTGAAGTACCTTGAGAGCAAACATAATTGATGGAACCTAATCTAAATCCTCAACAATACTATAATGTTGAGCGGCTCAAGGGTTGGGCTTATACGAGGACTTCCTTAGCACACCTCAAGAAGGTGGATGAATAGTGAAATAAGGGTTAGGTCACTCTATATGAGAGGACCACAACTTGGCGAGGCAGAAGAAGAAGGGGTGGCCTCTTTCTCTTCCTCGGCTATTGGAGCAAGATTTTGATAATATTTTGATCTAGTAGCCACATTAATTAGCATGCTCATCATGAACACTTGTGAAATTAAGGAAGCAGATGATTGAGGCTGGTCTACCATTTGAGTTTACTGAGAAGGAAATGACTCTTTCAAGACAGCTGGGGTCCCTTTGAGCAAGAGACTAACTTCGAATCATCGGGGACAATCCTTAGTATAGTGATCCTCCTCACAAATGAGGCAAGGATACTTAGGCTTCTGTTGTGAACCATCACCAGCAGACGACTTAGGAGGACCATGTTTTGGGACATTGGCATTACCCTTGCCTTTGCCTTTTTTCTTACTTTCAGGGATTTTTCCGCTGCAGTAGACTGGACAGCGTGGACCTCTGAGGTTTTACCAGGGCCAGGTGAATTCTAGGAGGGACTATTGGAAGAAGTTTTTGAGACTGAATTCTATTTGGAAGAAGATTTTGTAGGGGCCTGAGACACTGAACCAATTACTCCATTGATAGGAGGTGTAGCCTATGACTTCGATGTCATCGGATCGAATGATGGCTTCAAAGCATCGAGTAATAACTCATACAAAGTGCCATACTAGGAGTAAACAAGATCTAGGTACTGGGCACGAGTAATGGCTAGCTCCTCTATAACGCACCCACCCATAGCTATATCACAAGCAATTGGAGCGACAAAGGACTTGGTAAACCATTCGATCAGTAACTAATCAGCAATATCGAACTCGATCAGGCAACGCTTACATCTCCATTCATGGATTTGATCATAGATGTGTGTCGCAGTATTTGTCTTGAGCGATGTGAGAAAATAGTTTCTAGTTTCATAGCAAACCGACAACTGAAAATTCATGAGGAAATCCATGGCTAAAGAGTTGAATTCATGATAAGTACTTCGACGGAGATCAATGTACCACTTGGTTGCAGCACCTGTAAGAGTTCGTTGGAAAAGATGGAGATGAATACAATCATCAACGTAAGAATTCGAAGAGCACCAGAGGTGATATGTCATCACATGGGCTTGGGGATCTTATTTTTCTTTTCCATTGAACTTCGGACAATTGCTCGGGATATTGGATATAACTGGGGGGCTAGTATGGTGAATGAAGAATTAGATCATTCGTAAGCCTAGACACATCTGGAAACTATAGTGTAGCCAATAATGGCAATTGAGTATTGAAAGTGTAGGTTTCATAACAGAAATTACCTGCATACGAATTCTAAAACACAAAAAATAAACAATGTGAGAGCATAACACATAAAACACATATACATAGAGATTTTCCCCTGGATCCCAAAACCGAGGCTACCAGCTTGATTTTTCCATTATATTCCTTTCAATGTTACAATACAAATTTATACATGCCGAAGCATCCAGTACCATGGACCGAAAACCATCACGTCCAAAACCATGGACTAAAAACCATCGCGCCCAAAACAATGTGCGAAAATCATGCAGAAAACAATAGGAAGGTCTGCCCAACCTAACATAGGGTCCAGAAAACAAAATTTTCCTTACTTG
Source organism: Pinus taeda (assembly GCA_000404065.3). NCBI lineage: Eukaryota > Viridiplantae > Streptophyta > Pinopsida > Pinales > Pinaceae > Pinus > Pinus taeda. The sequence goes on along the minus strand of APFE030968282.1, from coordinate 82,569 downwards.
CACCCCTCAAACCCCCTGTGATCCCCCCCACCCACTATGCAATGAGCACAACAAAGGGGGGGCTTTCCCCCCCCTCTAACCCCCTGGTTAACTACGTGGGCTAGTCATGGAAAGAATATAACACAACCCAACATTCTCCCACTTGTTGTTTTCTTT